>CABHPQ010152327.1:25645-51777 GCA_902168405.1 Peromyscus aztecus | reverse complement strand
TTTCCCTTACCACACCTTCTGCATACTCCAGAAGGAAGGGGCATTCTGTTACCATTGTTCCTTGAAGAAACATTGTTCCTAGGAATGACCTGTTTACAGTCCCTTTTCAAATGTCCTTGCTTACCACATCCAAAACATCTAACATTCCTCAAACCCCTTGAAATTGCTTCTCCTACCCACATATCATCATGATCATGATCCTCCACATTAACTGTGTCTCTAATCCAATCTTCCAAGGGTGCAGATCTTGCCTTTAACGGCCTGATTATTCTTTTGCATGCTGCATTCGCATTCTCAAAGGCCAAAGATTCAATTATTATCCGACTAGCATCTGAATCGGGGACCATTCTCTTCACTGCTGAAGCCAGTCTTTGTAAAAAATCTGTGAAAGATTCTTTTGGGCCTTGTGTAACCTTTGTAAATGACTCAGCTTTTTTTCCTGGTTCCTCAACTCTGTCCCATGCATTCAAGGCTGCCGTTCGACATAGAATTAAGGTTTGGACATCATATAGACATTGTGTGTGTACTGGAGCATATTGGCCTTCTCCAATAAGTTGATCCTGGCAGATTTGTATTCCTTTATCCCTCCATTGTTTTTCTATGTTTTTAGCTTCCTCCTTGAAGTATATGTGCCACTGAAATTTCTGACTTGGCTCTAAAACAGCCTGTGCCAGCTGCCACCAGTCCTGTGGTGTAATCCTATTATATGTTGACCAAGAGTTTAACATTTGCTTTACATATGGGGAATGCATGCCATAAGATACTATTGCTTCCTTAAACCTTCGCAAATCCAACATGTCAATTGGAGCCCAATTATTTTGGGTAGTCATTTGATCAGGCGACTGCTGTACGGTTACCGGATAAATTAAGGGTGACTGTGTGAAAACAGGCTTTCTCTCTGTAACCTTATGATCCACAACTTCACTCTTAATTTCTTCTGTCTGAGTTTTTTCAGGTTTAACAAGTTTTTCTAAAACTGTGATCCTGGCACTTAAATTTTTAAATAGTAAAATGAGTAAAAACATAGTAATAAAATGCATAATCCTATCAATATTAATCATTCCATACAGTTGTTCCATTGTCACACTGCCTAAAATTGCAAACAAATTTTCTTCCAATGCACACAGAAAACCCATTTTTTTTTTAATGTGGAAAATTTTCTCTGTTAAATAGTTTCCTTTAAAATATTTGATATGTTAATTGACTTACCAAATCTGCGCAGAACAGTAGAAATCCGAGCAAATTTCAAAACAGCCACCTAGTTTCCGAGGTGAATCGAGGGAGGGAGAGAGAGAGAGAGAGAGAAAGAAAGCAAAAGAGCAAGCAAGAAAGCGTAGCCACTAAAAGCTTAAATCCAGCCACGCCACGTGTTGCGGCTTGAGTGGAGTCAAGCCTGGGCTGCGGCTTCCTTAAACTCCGACCACGTGCGTTGGCTTTACAGGCAGGTACCCTGTTGGCAAGGCAGGCCTGAGTTGTTTGTAGCACCGGCTTTTAAGCTAACCGCTTGGGGCCTGAGGCCAAACCGACCTTGGCCCCGGCTAGAGACCAGGCCGTCCCGAGCCGACCGCCGAGGCGGGAAACCGGACCAGCCGCGGACCCGCCGCAAGTCAAGCGGTTTCTTATGGAGTCTTGCCCCACGTTGGGCGCCAAATGTAGATGTAACTAACCGTCTTATTAAATAAGAAACACAGAGCCAAGGTAAAGATAAAAACCCAAGAGGTCAGAGTTAGGAGCTTACCCGCGTGCTGCTGGCTAGCTTCTTCCGCCAAGAAACCTCTCTGAAAAGGGAGCTACTTCCTGTGCGTTTAATCTTATAAGAGAGAACCTCAGGCAATGAAGACATGATAGAAAAAATACATATGTCAGCCAAATAAAATGTTAAATCCCAAAAACTCCTGACATAAAACATCCAGGAAATGTGGGACACTATGAAAAGACCAAACCTAAGATTTGCAGGAATAGAAGAAGGACAAAAATCTCAGCTCAAAGGCCCAGGTAATATTTTCAACAAAATCATAGAAGAAAATTTTTCTAACCGAAAGAAGGAGATGTTTTTCAAGGTACAAAAAGCATACAGTTCACCAAATAGACTGGGCCAGAAATAAAGTCCCCTTGCCACATAATAATCAAAACACTAGACATAAAGAACAAAGAAAGAATATTAAAAGTTGCAAGGGAGAAAGACCAAGTAACAGATAATAGCAGAACTATTAGAGTTACACCTGACTTCTCAATGGAGACTCTAAAAGCCAGAAGGGCCTGTACAGATGTGCTTCAGACTCTAAGAGACCACAGATGCCAGCCCAGACTACTATACCTTATAAAACTTTCAACCACCATAGGTGGAGAAAATGAGAAGTTCCATGATAAAGTCAAATTTAAACAATATCTAGCTATAAATACAGCCCTACAAAAGATGCTAGAACATGTAATTAACTTAAAGAAGCTAACTATACCTATGAAAACATAGGAAACACATAATCTCACACCAGGAAATTCAAAAGAAAGGAAACACACACACACACACACACACACACACACACACACACACACACCACCATCACCACCACCACCACCACCACCACCACCTGCCTTTATGAGTATCAACAAAATAAAAGGAATCAACAATCATTGGTCATTGATATCTCTCAATATCAAAGGTCTCAATTCACCAATAAAAAGACAATGACCAACATAATGGGTGTGAAAACAGGATCCGTCCTTCTGCTGGATCCAAGAAATACTTTAGCATCAAGAATAGATATTACCTCAGGATAAAGGGTTGAAAAAATATACTCTAAGCAAATGAACCTAAGAAGCAAGCTGGTATAGCCACTTTAATATCTAATAAAATAGAGTTCAAACCAAAATGAATCAGGATAGGAAAAGATACTATATACTCATCAAAGGAAAAGTCCACCAAGATAACATTCAATTCTTAATGTCTATGCCCCAAACTCAGGGGAATCCACATTTGTAAAAGAAACACCACTACAGCTTAAGTCACACAATGACCCTCACACACTGATAGTGGCAGATTTCAATACCACACTCTCTCCAATGAACAGGTCATCCAGACAAAAACTAAAGAGCTAACAGATAATATAAATCAAATAGACTTAATAGATATTTACAGAACATTTCACTCAAACAGAAAAGAATATACCTTCTTCCCTGCGCCTCATGGAACTTTCACCAAAATTGACCATATACTCAGACACAAAGCAGTCTCAACAGATAAAAGAAAATTGAAATGGCTATCTGCATCCTATCAGATCACACAGATTAAGGCTAGATATCAACAATGACAGAAACAACAGAAAGCTTACAGACTCATGGAAACTGAATGATGCCCTAATGAATGGATCAAGACAGAAATAAAAAAAAAGACTCCTTAAAGCCTGCCCAACAATCCCAGATTGCACACACATGCCCCCACCTCCCCAAACCCCCACCTCAGGCTCCATATCCTCCTCTACAACCATGGAAGAAAACTTCTGCTTTACTAGAGGCCAGGCCAGATCTAGGTCTACAACTTCAGAAGAATTCAACTTTATTGGAGTATTGGCCAGATCTAGGGACCACAGTGCCAACAGCTGTACTAGAGGCCAGGCTGGTCCTAGGGACATCCCAGAGGCCATATCAGATCTGTACCCACTCCCCTGGGCTCCATATCCTGGTCTACAACTTTTGGAAGAGGCCTTATACAGAGGCCAGGGTAGATCTAGAGACCCACAGCTCAAAAAAATCCATAGGGGACACCCTACTGAACCTGAAGACATGTTAGTCACCAGAACCCTTGGCCATTTAGGCCAGAAGTCCAGAGAGAAAAGAGAAACCAAGGAACAAAACATTCATCCAACAAAGACAAAACACAGGAATCAACACCTAGACCTAAAATCATGCCAAATCCTGAGATCTAAATGCCAGGGTAAGAACACAATCAATAACAGAAAAGGCAGTATGGAACAGCAAGACCTGAACAATTCAACACAACTGAAATACAAGAAAATGACCTTAAAGTTGCTTTATGAAGATGATAGAGGTTCTTAAAGAGGATATGAATAAATCCCTTAAAGAAATTGGGGAAAAGACAAACAAAAAATTGGAAATCAATAAATTCCTTAAAGAAAACCAAGAAAAAACAAACAGATAAAGGAAACTGTTCAAGACTTGAAAGTGGAAATAGAAGCAATAAAGAAAACACAAATGAAGAGAATCCTGGAAATGGAAAATTTGGGTAAGTGAACAAGAACTACAGATGTAAGTATCACCAACAGAATACAAGAGATGAAAGAGAGAATCTCAGGCATGAAAACAAGATAGAGAAAATAGATTCATCAGTCAAAGAAAATGTTAAATCTAAAAATTCGTAACAAAAAACATCTAGAAAATCTGAGACACTATGAAAAGACCAAACATAAGAATAATAGGAATAGAAGGAGAAGAAGAAGAAGAAGAAGAAGAAGAAGAAGAAGAAGAAGAAGAAGAAAACCATCTAAAAAACCCAGAGAATATATTTACCAAAATAATAGAAGAAAATTTTTCTGACATAAATAAGGACATGCCTATAAAGGTAGAAGAAGCTTACAGAAAACCAAATAAATTGGATCAGAAAAGAAAATCCCTTCAGCACGTAATAATCAAATCACTAAACATGCAGAGTAAGGAAAGAATATTAAAAGCAGTAAGGGAAAAAGACCAAGTAACATGTAAAGGCAGACCTACAAGAATCACACCTGACTTCTCAACAGAGACTCTAAAAGCCAGAAGGGCCTGGACTGATGTCTTGCAGACTTCAAGAGACCATGAATGTCAGCTCAGACTACTATATCCAGAAAAACTTTCAATCACTCTAGATTGAGAAAACAAGATATTTCACAACAAAGTCAAATTCAAACAATATCTATCCACAAACCTAGCCCTACAGAAGGTACTAGAAGGAAAACTTCAACCCCAGGAAGTTAACTATACCCACAAAAACACAGGTAATAGATAATCTCACACCAGTAAAATTCAAAGAAGGGTCACACACACACACACACACACACACACACACACACACACAAAACAACAACAACAACAACAAAATAACAGGAACTAACAATCATTGGTCACTAATATCCTTCAATATCAGTGGACTCAATTTGCCAATAAAAAGACACAGGCTAATGGATTGGATATAAAAACAGGATCCAACATTCTGCTGCATATAAGAAACACATCTTAAAATCAGAAATAGTGGGTTGGAGAGATGACTCAGTGGTGAGGAGCACTGGCAGCTCCGCCAAAGGTCCTGAGTCCAATTCCCAGCAACCAGCTATGATGACATCTGATTCCCTCTTCTGGGGTGTAGGAATATATGCAGACAGAACATTGTATACATAATAAATAAATGCCCTGGCCAGCAGGGTGTCAACGGGGGCAACCCACCTGTGGGAGAGAATGAAAGGGACAGGAGACACGAAAGAACACAGCAAGACAGGGTTCTGATCAAGCCTGCAAATTTTATTCTCCTCAGCAAGGCTTATATAGCATGGGAGGGGGAGGGGACAGGAAGGAGGGAAGGGGTGCAGGACGTGCCAGATGTGCAGTTGAGGGGGGATGTGCAGGTGAAGGAGGACTTGCAGGTCGTGAGGCTGCAGGATGTTGTGCTAGGTGGTAAGGTCACTGGTCAGGGCCCATTGTTCTGTTGCTATGCTACCTGACCTCGGGGTGTTCTTTATCTTTGGGGGCATCTGTTTTAGGGCCTGTGCCTTGTTCTCTGGCCTAGCTAGTACTTTTCCATGGTTCATGTTTGGTCCCTGACAAATAAATAAATAAATCTTAAAAGAAAAAGAAAAGATAGATATTACCTCAGAGTAAATGGTAGGAAAAAGTTTTTCTGATCAATTGGACCTAAGAAGCAAGCTGGTGTAGCTATCTAATATATCTAACACATACACAAAAAAACTTCTAACTAAAGTTAATCAAAAGAGATGGAGAAGGACATTTCATATTCATCAAAGGAAAAATCCACCAATATGATGTCTCAGTTCTGAACAACTATACCCCAAATGTAAGGGTACTCACATTTGCAAAAGAACTATTACTAAAGCTTAAATCACACATAGAACTCCACACAATAATAGTGGGAAACTTTTTAAAAAAAAAACCACTCTCACCAATGGACCAGTCATCCAGACAGAAACTAGACAGAGAAATAACAGAACTAACAGATGTTATGACTCAAATGGACCTAACAGATATTTACAGAACATTTCACACAAACACAAAAGAATATATCTTCTTCTCAGCACCACATGGAACCTTCTCCAAAACTGACCATATACTTGGCTACAAAGCAAGTCTCAACAGATACAAAAAAAAGTTAAAATAATGCCTCTGTATCTTATCAGACCATCATGGATTAAAGCTGGATTTCAACAACAGAAACAACAGAAAGCCTACAAACTCATGGAAACTGGACAACTCTCTACTGAGTTATCACTGAGTCAAGGAAGAAATAAAGAAAGAAGTTAATGACTTCCTAGAATTTAATAAAAATGAATGCACAACATACCCAAACTTACAGAACACTATGAAAGCAGGGCTAAGAGTAAAATTGATAGCACTAGGTACCTTCATGAAGAATTTGGAGAGATCTCATACTAGCAACTTGACAGCATACCTCAAAGCTCTACAACAAAAAGAAGCAGATATACCTAAGAGGAATAGATGGGAGGAAATAATCAATTTGAGAGCTAAAATCCATAAAATAGAATCAAAGAGAACATTACAAGGAATCAATGAAACAAAGAATTGGTTCTTCGAGAAAAATCAATAAAAAAGATAAGCTCATACCCGACTAACTGAAAGGCAGAGAGAGAATATCCAAATTAACAAAATCAGAAATGAAAAAGGAGATATAACAACAGACTCCAAGGAAATACGGAGTCAATATATCATACTTCAAAAGCCTGTACTCTATAAAATTGGAAAATCTAAAAGAAATGGACAAATTTCTTTATAGATACCACTTACCTAAGTTAAATCAAAATCAGATACACAATTTAAATAGAACTATAAGAACTATAACGCCTAAAGGAAATAGAAGCAGTCATTAAAAGTCTCCCAGCTTAAAAAAAAAAAAAAAAGGCCAGGGTCAGATTGTTTTAGTGCAGAATTCTAACAAATTTTCAAAGAAGAGCTAATACCATTCTCTTCAAACTTTTCTACAAAATAGAAATAGAAGGAACATTGTCAAATTCTATGAGGCCACAGTCACCCTGATACCCAAATCACACAAAGACCAACAAAGAAAGAGAAAAGAGAATTGCAGACCAATTTCATTTATGAACATAGATGCAAAATTACTCAATAAAACACTGGCAAATCAGATCCAAGAACACATCAAAAACATCATCCACCATGATCAAGCAGGCTTCATCCTAGAGATGCAGGGATGGTTCAACACATGAAAATCTGTCAATGTAGCCCATCATATAAACTGAAAGAAAAAAACCACATGATAATCTCATTAGATTCAGAAAAGGCCTTTGACAAAATCCAACATACCTTCATGATAAAAGCCCTGGAGAGATTAGCAATATGAGGGACAGACCTGATCATAATAAAGGCAATTTACATCAAGCTTATAACCAATATCAAATTAAATGAAAAGAAACTCAAAGCAATTCCACTAAAAGCAGGAATAAGACAAGGGTGCTACTTTCTCCATACCTAATCAATTAGTACTTGAAGGTACAGCAATAAGACAAGTGAAACAGATCAAAAGGATACACACTGGAAAGAAGTCAAAGTATCCTTATTTGCAGATAATATGATAGTATACATAAGTAACCCTAAAAATTCCACCAGGAAACTCCTACAGCTGATAAACATTTTTAGCAATGTAGCTGGATATAAGATTATCTCAAAAAAATCAGTGGCCCTCTTATACACTATAATAAATGGACTGAGAAAGAAATTAAGGAAATAACACTTTTCACAATAGCCACAAATAATATAAAATATATTGGGGTAACCCTAACCAAGCAAGTAAAAACTTCAAGTCTTTGAAGAAACAAACTGAAGATATCAGAAGATGGAACTATCTCCCATGCTAATGTCTGGGTCTGATTAACATAGTAAAAATGGCGATCTTCCTAAAAGCAATCTACAGATTTAATGCAATCCCCATAAAAATTCCAACACAATTCGTTACAGATCTTGAAAGAGCAATATTCAGCTTCATATGGAAGAAACAGAAAACTCGGGATAGCTAAAACAACCATGAACAATAAAAGAACTATAGGAGGTCTCACCATTTCTGATTTCAAGTAATACTACAGAGCTATAGTATTCAAACTAAAAAACCACAATTATTGGCAAAAAAACAGACATGTTGATCAATGGAATTGAATCGAAGACTCAGACATAAATACACACACATATAGACACCTAGGTTTGTTTGTTTGTTTTTTTGTTTTTTGTTTTGTTTTGTGCTTTTTTTTTTTAAGAAGCCAGAAATACACACTGGAAAAAAGAAAGCATCTTCAACAAATGGTTCTAGTCTAACTGGATGGCTGGATGTAAAAGAATTCAAATAGATCCATATTCATTCATCACTTTAGGAGAAGCGCAGCCAGCTAGCCTGATAAAACTGCAGCTGCCCTGTTCCGGGTAGTGTGCACAGGCATGAGTGCTAGCTATTTCCTGCTGAGCCAACTTGGAGTCTGCTGCTACACCTGGTAATTGGTAACACACGACCATCAGAATTCTGGGGGCCAATGAGAAAAAGACAACACAGCTAAGAAAGTCTCTGGCTGCCAATGTGAAATCGGGAGGGGGTGTATAGGCTTGCGCCATATCTGCAATAAATGGGTCTGCTGCTTGCTTCTCACCTGACTCCTGGTGTCCATGTTGTTGATGCTGTGCCTTCTCTCCCCCTCCCCTAAGGGGTGTCCAGATAGGGCAACCCATAACACATCACCCTATATAAAATTCAAGTCCATGGGGATCAAAGACCTCAACATAAAACCAGACCCGCTGAACTCGATAGAAGAGAAAATAGGAAATAACCTTGACCATACTGACACAGGAGACAACTTCCTGAATGGAACATTGATAGTGTAGGTACTAAGACTGACAATAAATGGGACCTCATGAAACTGAAAATCTTCTTTAATGCATAGGACAAAACAGCAGTCTACGGAATGGGAAAATATTTTTTACCAACTTCACATCTGATAGAGGATTAATATACAAAATATATAAGGAACTCAAGAAATTGAATATCAAAAACCAAATAACCCAATTAAAAATGTGGTACATATCTAAAAAGAGAATTCTCAATAAAGGAAAATAAAATGGCTGAGAAACACTTAAAGAAATGTTCAACATTCTTAGCCATCAGGGAAATGCAAATCAAAACTACTTGAGATTCCATCTTACACTTGTTAGAATGGCTAAGATCAATAACACAAATGACAGCTCATCTGGAGAGGCTGTGGAGCAAGGGTCACACTCCTTCCTCCATTGCTGATGGAGGCACACTATTACAGCCACTATGGAAATCAATATGACAGTTCCTCAGAAAGCTGGGAATCAATATACCTCAAGATCCAGCTATACCACTCTTGGGCATATAACGAAAGGATGCCTCAACCTACCACAAGAACACTTGCTCAACCATGTTCATTACAGCTTTATTCACAATAACCAGAAGCTGGAAACAACCTAGATGTCCCTCAACCAAAGAATGAATAAAGAAAATGTGGTACGTTTACACAAAGGAGTATTACTCAGCTGTTAAAAAAATGATGTCATGAAATTTGCAGGCAAATGGATGGAACAAAAACAATCATTCTGAATAAGGTAGTCCAAACCCAGAAAGATAAATATTGTATGCATTTGCTTATGTATAGATATCAGCTATTAAATAAATTATTACAAAAACCCTACAATCTGTAGATCCAGAGAGGAGAAATCTAGGGGGATACATGAATCTCCCTGGTATAGGGAAATAGAATAGATTTTATGGGCAGACTGGGTCAGTTGAGGACAGGACCAAATGGAATCAGATGGAGTGGGGGTTGGGGAGGAGGGAGAGAGTACAGGTAGAAACAGCTGGAATTTGGGGGATTAGTGTGGAAACCTAGTGCAGTGGAAAGTTCCAGAATCTAAGAAGTTGATCCTGATGAGAATTCCTAGTAATGGTGGATACTCAGCTGGCCACCTCTTGTCACCAGGCGAGGATTCCAGTGGTGGGACTGGTTTACATTCAATTGAATTGTTAGCCAAGAGGGCTCCATGGAATCCCCCCCCAAAAAAATCAGGCTGTTGCTAAGACAAAGGGTTGCTCTCCACAAACTCACAGCATTGACAACGGGGCCCCATTGCTGAGGACAACATCCACACAACCCATAGAACATGAAGAAGTTGAGGTGGTTCTTACATGGAGCCTTCACCCTTACATTCTAGTCTCCTTGGTGCAGAAGGTACTCTGCAGATTGCTGAAAGAGAAACATGAACACCAACCCACTCACAAAACCTTTAACCTACAATCTATCCCACCTGCAAAATATGCTAGGGCAATGGTGGCACAGAACTTGTTCAAGTAGCAGACTAATAATAGATTTGACTTAAGTTCTACTCCACAAGTAGGAATCCATGCCAAACACTACTTGGGTGACCAAGAACCAGAGGCTAGATAGACCAGAGACCTAGGGTAAAACCAAACACTGCTGGTATATTTTAAAAAGGTATCATAGAATGACTCCTAATGATATTCTGCTATACTCACAGATCAGTGCCTTATCCAGTCATCATCAGAGGGGCTTCCTCTGGCAGCAGATGGGAACAGATGCAGAGACTCACAGCCAGACATTACATGGAGAGAGAGTCTAAATGGGAGGTCTCCATCAAATCCCCCCTCCTCAGGGCTCAGGGAACCCCATGGAAGAACAGGCAGAAAGATTGTAAGAGCCAGAGGGGATAGAGGACACCAGGAGAGCAAGGTGTATATGATCTCACAGAGACTGAGGCAGCAAGCACAGGGCCTACATGGGTCTGCACCAGGTCCTGTGTGTATATATACATACGTATGTATACTATTAACTTAGTATTTTTACGGGACTCTTGACTGTGAGAACAAGTGGGTCTTTGACCCTTGTGCCTGCTTTTAGGACTCTTCTCCTCCTGTTGAGTTGCTGTCCCCAACTTCGATATGATTGTTTTTGCTTCATCTTATTATCAGAATTCTGTGATGTAGGAACATTCTGTGATGTAGAGGGAAAGTTCTTACAAGAACACATACTCCTCTTACTTGAAAGGTGTATGAACGCTAGTGTTCTGGAGGGGGCATCTTGCATCTCTCTGCTCATGTCTTCCTTCTTTGTCTACTTCCCTGCCACTGTCCTTTATCAGCTCTGTTGAATTAGCATGGCTCAAAGGAGTTCATGGAACTTGGGCCACTTCCTACCCCACCCAGGGACCAAGTGGTAAAGAAGACATGTATTTATGGAAGTTATATAAGGTTGCCAGATAAAATAGAGGATTCTCACTTGAATTTAATTTGTTGATAAACAATGGATATTTTAGGATAAGTATACCCAAAAATTTTAAAGGACACTTAAGAAAAAACATTTGGAGGTTTATCTTAAATTCAAATTTATCTGAGTGTTATACTCACATATAAAGCATAATACATATTACGATGTGTGTAGATTCATATTTTCTATGTATTATATTTTAGGTATGGTATCTCTATGAATACTTTTGTTCTGGGAAAGCTTGCATGACTGTTTTATTCTGTACATACATACATAAACGCATCCATTTATATATTGATCTTAGGACCCTCAGTGTTATATATACTCTTAGTCTGAGAGTTCTATGAATACCTTTGGTACGGAGGAAGACAACATAGGAAAAATATCAAGCCAACACACAGACAGTAACAGAGACAAGAGAGAAGAAATTCCTTCTGGGACTTGGCTCATTCCTTTTTGTATCTCAAACTTGACTTACACATGAATACTCATCACTTGCAACTCAAAATCATCTTGAGAAAACTCACACAAATGTTGGATACTAAAGTACAAAAGCAAAGATAATACTTATAATTTATGGAAATTTTCAGACAAGATTCTAATCTCCCAGTCCCTGTTAGACCTCTTCAAGGTTGGCTAGTGTCTATGACATGTAAGTCTACAAAACGACTTTTCTTTCAGATATCATTATTGAGTTAGATTACCCCTGCTGAACAGATGCAATTCCAAGGCAAATACAAACAAGGAGAGTCAATCTTTTAGCTGAGAGTGGGATGAAGGGATGGGACACACAGAAGGCTACAGCTGAATTTATAGTGGCTTAGTTTTTAGGCTATGAAATGAATATCTACATGTCCATTCAATTGTTCTCGAGATACTTTATCTTTCCTAAACACTTTATAAGAACAACCCACTACTCTCAAAACCCTTTCTAGTTCTTGAACTTAATTACAGCGATAGCACATGTTAGGAGGAAGTCTGCAGTTTCATTTCATCCCCCTTGGTATTTTCAATATCATGTTTTGTTTTGTGCTTGTTTTTTGCCCTTTGTTTTCATTTTCTTTTGTCATTTGGTCTGGAGTTTCGTGGAATGGGGTCACACCCCAATTTTGACTCTTCACTTTCTCCATGAAAAGATTTCAGCACCCAGAAACCAGTTTCAACATCTATTGAATCAACAATGACAGCAACATAAATTCTCAGCCACAAATGAGTGTTTCTTTATGTCATGCCTCATCTCCTATCTGAGATGCACTTGTGCCTGTGTTCTGTTGGGAGTGAGACAGAGTGGACGGGTGTGGAGGGGATTTGGTGGGATTATTGTTTTCTCTGAGACCAAAGATTACTGGACACTATGTAATCAACTTGGTCTTCACCATTTTTCATTGAATAAAATGAAATGGGGGTCATGACCTCAGGACCCTTAATGTTGTGATTACAAAGGATGGGGGAGGACCAGGACCCGTTACTGTGTATACCAATCTCCTGCCCTGACACTCCCCCTCAACTTGCATGTCCTCTGAAATTTACAAGATGTTTCAACCACATGGTCACTCACAAGAATCCAAAAATAAAACCCCAAAATTCTTCTTTCCCAAGAGGACGGCCTGGAACAAAGACTGCTTTGATGACTACAAAAGAAAAGTTCATCCAGTGTGATGTTTGGAGGTTAAAGTAGCTCTGGGATATTGTGTTTCATTTTCTCGTTGTCCTATTTGGGTCTGCAGAACCTCCAAACAATTATTTTCTGAGAAGATCTTGGTGTTAGCAGACACACACAGAATGTCATGAAAGAGCACACAAGTATTAAATGGGGCATGCAGCAAGATCAGAAACAAGCTTTCCCAATCTAGTCTAGGAGCCAGCACCCAGGCTATGCTTCATAAATGCAAACTCATTGAACTACAGTGAAACCCAACTATAATTGCTGGCAGGATCACCAGCTATCCTTACCTCGGCACAGATATAAGTCCCTAAGGTTCCTGAAGAATCTATGCTTGGATAAACTGGGTTGCTAGCTCAGTTTGAGTTGAGAAAAATACTAGTCTTGCACATAGAACGACCAAGAGTTCCGTTCCGAGGACTCATGTGAAGAGAAGGTTGGGCATGGTAAAATACACATGCAATCCTTGTGCTCAAAACATAAACTAGGGCATCCCTAGGCCTCGTTAGTCATCCAGACTAGTCTACTTGGTGAGTTCCAGGCTAGTGAGAAAACGTCTCACAAAACACAAGATGGGCAGTGTCTGAGGAATGAAGGCTGAATTTAACTGCTACCTTACACACATGTTGCACATGCATGTGCTTCTGCAAACACATGAACACGTGCACACATACATATACTCACCCTAAAAAGAAACTCAACTCACTGGGTAGATAAAAGAGATAGTCATTTTTAAATGTAAAAGAATAATTCAAGTCACTCTTTTAAAATGTAAAACAAGTGTTTTGTTCATCTCCTCCACCACTAAAGTTGCGTGAACAGCCTATTGACTTCTATATTGATTTCTATAAAGAGAATGAGCTAGAAAAAAACCAAGTGACGTTCAATAAAGGCTTAGAGCTTTATTGCATAAGAACTGTGATTCCAAAGGCTTTGAGAAGAAATTTCGTCTAATTAGTCATTGTAATCAGGTGTCTGCAGGGATAAGTGCTAATTGTTGAAACAGACAAGCAATTAATCACGTCTCCTTGTCATCTTGAGGGCTAGCAGCAGCCTCTGTGCTTCTGGACTTTTACACAGAAAACATGAGCAGACTGCTTTCTCAAGCTTTCACAACAATGGAAAGTTCACCACTTTCAGATGGTGAGGGCCCATCATAGCTCATCCTCGAGCTTCTGAATTCTTAAAGCTTCAATCATGAGCCTGGAAAGACAGTAGCAGAAAATATGGGAAAACACATTCAGAACTGAATATTTCCTCTTTGTTTAAATGATAAATAAATGTTTACTAAATAACAATACATAATGTTTTAAAAAATGGTTACCACATTCCAGCAACGGTCAGTTCTGCATCAAGGTGTGGGATGCTCTTTGAGCTCAGGGGTTTGCTGTGAATCTCATGCAACAGATGGTGAAGTGGGTATTTGGAGTTGATAAATGACCACTTTGAGTTTGCATGGATGCATATGAGATTCAAACCCAAGCCAGCCTGCCATCACTCTCCATTTATTCCTTAATACGACAGACTCTATTTGTAATCCATTAAATGATAACACTTCTGCATACTGTGTAACTACTTCATTCATAAACACTCAGAAACTACTACACTGGCACAGACGCTATTGACTTCCACATGTACACATGCAGGTATCCCTATGTGTGCACTAATCTTCAGATGTTTGATGTCCTTCACTTCTAACACAGAGAAAAAAAAAAGAAGTGATAACTTAGGACTTAGGAGTCCAGTGTTAAAACCTAGTAGCTCACAGCCACTCTCCGGTTCTTGGAATGCTTTGCTCTGGGAGAGGTTGGATACCTTGTGGAGTACCTGTTGGGAGAATCCTCTGTGGAAAGGATCTGGAAAGAGCCACAGCATAGGTGGCCATCTTGCAAGTGGAGGATTTGGCCCCTCTCAGGCCTGCAGATGTATAGAAACCCCATCTACCTTCTTGACTACAGATTTCCTGAGCAGCTGAGCTACTCTGAGAATTTGAGAGTCCCAATCTTCAAACAATTAAGTTTTATGTTTTTATTAGTTTCTTTTCACTTTTCTTTTTTGTTTGAAATCACTAAGGTTTAGAGTAATTCACTACATAGCAGTAACTAGTACTGAGCATGCCTTCATGTGTACTTTTGTGTATGTATAGTCTAATAGTGACTCACAATTAAAACAAAAGGCTGAAGGGCAGTGGTGCTCCCTGCTCTTGACAGTCCTCTTCCTCTCCTCTCCAGCTCAGTTGATGAAACAATTAATCATCTGCTCAACCAACCAAATAAAAAGAAACAAATCCAGGCTGCCCTTGACACCTCCCTTCCTACAGACTAGTTACCAGTGAGAACCTAACTCCTGTTTCCCATCTGTTACCCTCTCACCAGGCTATTCATCAGTGCAAAGCTCTATCGTTTTACAGTATTTTCTTAGTTACCTCTAACCTATACTTCAAAGTCCTGGGACTCTTCATTATGTATGAATCCTTTCTCCCACCTCTGTCCCTTGAACATACTCGTAGTTTTGCTTAAGTACTACTCTCCTATTTTTTACTATCTCTTGCACTTATGGGGGCAGGAACTATGTTTCATTCTTCTTAATTTCTCCTTTCTCGTGCAAGGGTCTGGCAAAGGCACTAATATGAAAATATTCCTGTACTATCATCTGTTCCTTTGTAACAAATTATCCCAGAATGCAATGGCTTTTAAAGCAACAAACATTTATCTCATATTTTCCGTGGGTCAATAATTGGAGTGATTTAAATCTATTGTTTAATTCCAAGTCCCTCCCAAGTATTCAGTCTTCACTCAAAGTTCATCTTTTTTCTTTCTTGTTTTATTTATTTAAGAATTTGTTTTATTCATTTTATATACTAACGAAAGATCCCCCTCTCAGCTCCCCTCCCTCTCCCCACTAGCCTCCCCATCCTGACCCACCTCCTATCCCCTCTTCCAAAAGGGTAAGGGCTCCCATAGGGAGTCAGCAAAGCCTGGTACCTTCAGTTGAGGCAGGATCAAGCCCCTTCCCCCTGCATCAAGGGTGAGCAAGGCATCCCACCATAGGTTTATGAGATCCAGAAAGCCAGCTCATGCACCTGATCCCACTGCCAAGGGCCCTTCAAACAGACCAAGCTACACAACTGTCTTCTGTATGCAGAAGACCTAGTCCAGTCCCATGCAGGTTCCATAGCTGTTGGTCTAAAATTCATGAGTTCCTATGAGCTTGGTTCAGCTGTCTCTGTAGATTTCCCCATCATGATCTTGACCCCTGTGGAGAGAATGTGGTCCACAGGGCTTCAGCTATCCTTCGTGGGTATTCAAAGCCCTGACAGATCCAGCGTCAGTACCATCTAGGCTCTGAGACATCTTGCACTACATGTCCTCACAGTCTTTTCCACTTGTAAACTCCAGCTTGAAGTACCCAGGAAGACCCTCCTGTGCTACACTAGTTTCCCATCACTGTGATGAAGTGCCAGGCAGAAGCAGCTTATAGGCTCACAGTTTCAGAAGTTTGAATCCTTTATGGCAGGGAAAGTATGGTAGAATCCAAGCCAATAGGAGCATACAGTAGAAATTGTTCACATCCTGAAGGACCAGGAAGCAGAGAACAGCTGGGACTGGGAGCCAGGCTGTTCACCTACAAAGGCTCTAGTGACTACTTCTACCAGCTAGGCCCCGCCCCTAGAAGGTGCCATAACCTGCAAACTAGCACACCAGCTGGGGCCGAGCATGCCAAGCACCGGTCTGTGAGATGTTCTGAATCTGACTGTGACATGTGCAGGTGTGCAGACTCTCTGGGAACGTGTCAGTGGGCATTTTTAAGGAGGAAATGAAGAGCTGCTTGTAAAGGGGAACGGAGAGCATGGGAGACTATAGTGAGGAAGAGGGGAGAGGAGAATGTAGAGAGATGAGAGATAGAGACACTTGGAGAGATCTTATCTCAGGGCTGAGGAGTACCTTGTTCTTTGTATTTGGCAAAATCCACACTTCTCTGAATTGAAACTTGGTCCCTTTGGACAGTTTCCCCCTGAGTAGAGGCCAGCAGGGAGAGAGTAAAGACAGGAGACGATAACGTGGCACATTTATTGATTCCATTCCCCCTGGAGCACATCGGAATGAATCCCAGGATTCAGGTGAATCGATCCCTTCAAATTAAATCCTTTGTTTGCAGCTGCTCTCACCAAGTCTGTCCTAATGGGGCTTGGATGCCCAGTTCACAATGGGACTTTCAGGAGACCGACTCCACATTCTGCTGATGGGGCTCACCGACCACAGGGCAGGTAGGGCAAGATGTGAGCCATCTTGGAGGCTCATTGGAGGACCAAGGATGTACTAGCTAGTTTGAGGCTAAGGAGTGGAGGAGGGAGTTACATTTGCAGGGGAGCTCCCCAAACCATCAGGCTGAAAAGGAGCTGGCTTCCCCTTGTAGTTCCTTGCATCATGGCATCCTATTCAAATGGAATCTGGGGGTGGAGCTGGTCGAGGAAGCCAGCACATCTTGAAATGCAGGAGTCCCAGGGAGAAAAGTGAGCAAGCCTGCTGCTGAGCTCTGCTCTTACTCCTGCCAGCATCCTATATCTCATTTTACTTGTATCTAAGTGCAATTTCACATCCTGGAGGAAGAAAAGAGCTGGACTGCGTTGAAATAGGGAGACCTAGATACAGGTGAAGATGGAAGGTATGATTCAGGGTGATCTCTCTTCAGGTAAACCACACTCTACCTGGAGTAGTGTCTGCGGGGTGCAGATGAGGACACTGAGGCCTGGTTACACAGCAGAGTCAGCACTTGGGCATCAGCATACATATTCATTTCTACCCATGGAGCTCCACAGCCCACCTCAGTGGTGGAACTCCAGCTCTCCTGACTACCAGCTGTAAGAGTTTGGGCAAGTTACATAACATCTAAAGGCCTCAGCTGCTCCAGAAAAGAGAGAGAAGGTTTCCACCCACTTCAGGAGGCTGTCAAGAGCCGGTGAGTTGCAAAGTCTCCATGCTCCAAATGCTCCTTTAGGAGAGCAGTTGCGTTTGCCAGGCAATGCTGAGGGACTCTGGGCCTGGGGATCTTCAGACCCTTGGCACAAAGCAGCTCAGTGCAATCAAAGGAGTGATGTCAGCATATTTGTTGGAGGGCCTGTGTAGACAAGGCAGAGGCAGAGCTCAGCTGGGCACTGGAGATGGTCAGAAAGTCACTAGCCAGCACTCATGAGTATCTTCCCGTCAGCCCTCTGCACAACAGCCCTGAGGGGAACCAGTGAGACTGCTCATTTAGGTCAAGAGGACTGGGGACAGGCCTCCAGGCACCCCACGCAGACAACTTCCCACCCTGCCTGTAACCGGAACCCAAGCGCTGCATGGAATGAAGCTGCACGTGCACTTCTGACCAACTTCCCATTGCTCTGAAAGCCATAATTGGGCCAGACCTCAGCATGGGCACCAGGATGTGCTATATGGAAGTTTGGGGCCCTCCTTCCCAAGGGCCTACTTAAGCGAAAAGCTCTTCCAAAGTCTGCATATCAGCACTATGCCAGATGAAGTATGAGCTTGCTCTGACCTGTAGGGCCCCACCAATGCTAGAGAGTGCACAATGTGGCAGTTAAGAGCTTAAGCCCTATGTTAGAAAAAAATGGGTTCAAATTCGACATCTGCAACTTTTGAGTGCTGGGATCCAGGGGAAGTTACTTATATGCACTTAGTGTGCTAAACTCTGACTCTAGCTCCAAAATAAGTGTAGTGACAATATAGCATCTGAATTGTTCGGGGAATCTATGGATGAGATCATCTAGCTAAAGCTTTTTAGCATACTTCCTGGGATACACTCAGTATTTGTGAGTTATGTTATTACTGATAACAATGTTGGCACTGATAATTCATATGACCATGACTCCTGTAAACAGACTATTGGAGTTTACAGGAAGACTGTTCCTGATCAGTAAGCTCCATTAAAGTCTCTACCACCTCAGTTTCTGGGGCATCTGCATAGTCATGTCTGGGAAACATGGTGACTTACTACATAGAATGAAGAGCAACAAGTCATTGGTTTGAACAGGTCCACTAAATTCACTTCCTGTATCTGCACAGGTTTGTTCAACAGAGGACTTCTAAGAGTATTGCCAGCTCCATCCCTGAGCTCAACGGCACCTAGAGGTCTACTTCTTTGTCTTGCTCTGACTGCCAGGAGCTGAAGTCAACAGTCATTCCAACTGTCTTACTGTTTTTACTGAGGCCAGTGCCTTTCCTGACTAAGGATCTCATGTCTACTGAATCCTTTAAATGTAAATATGACTCTTTATCACTCTATTCAGGTACCTGTCTAGGAACTGTCTCTGACTGTCCTATTTCAAATGCCCATTGCGTTCCAGGCACTGTCTCCCTTGTCTGTTTTATGTTTTCCAAAGACAAAAGGAAACCCCAACTCCAAGCATTTGTTGGCTCAAAGATTTAACCCATAGGAGTAACCTAAGGTAATAATATGAAACTCAAAGAATGGTGAAGAAAGCCTTTAGGACAGCTCTTTTCAAGTGCGTTGTCCGGTGCCCAAGTTCCATCCACAGGGAATGGATTAAACTATAAGCAAACATTGGTTTTATTGGAGAGGCACGGGGGCATCTCATCTTTAACACTGTGCAGTTATAACTGGTCATAAACAGGCATGCTGGTTAGTGTTTATCTTCAACTTGACACAAACTGGAGTCACCTGAGAAGAGGGAACCTCAAATTTTAAAAATGCCCAGATCAGATTGTCCTGTGACCTATATCTGAAGGGAACTCTTTTGATCATTAATTGATATACTGATTGACTGAGAGCTGGGCCCACTGTATGCAGAACTATCTGTCCAGCTGTAGTCCTGAGCTGTATTTAAAAAAAAAAAGCTTTCTGGGAGTACCAGTGAGTGAACCACAATCTGCATCCCCCACAGTTTCTGCTTCAGTTTCTACTTGAGCTCCTGCCCATCTTTCCCTCAGTGACGGACTGTGACCTGGAATCGTAGGATAAAATAAACCCTTTGCTTCCCAAGTTACTTTTGGTCCTGGCATTTATCACAGCAAAAGAAAATACACATAGGTATATTAATATTTATGTACAGAGTAATTCTGCATGATGCATGGAAGTCTACATGTCAAGTTGGTGAGGGCATTGCTGTCAGAAAAAAATAAAAATACCTATTTTCTCAGGTGTTTTAAAAATTAATGAGCATGTGTTAAACATAATAAGGAAGTAATATTGTAAGTTACATAATGGCTCTAATAAGCCATGTGCCTTATGGCCATGGATGTGATAATCAGTTCAACAGACAGAATTGCACCATGCACCCTCTTCACACTCAGGGTCATCTCCCACATTCCCAGTGTGTTATTTAATGAAGTGAATCAGAGATATCCCCTGCCCCATGTGTATGTGTGTGTGTGTGTGTGTGTGTGTGTGTGTGTGTGTGTGTGTACACTCATGTACTCTTTAGGAAACAGAAGACTTAGCAAATAACACCCCTCTAGATAATATAAATGGGTAAATAATGCCAGGATTTGTTACATAAAATGCTAAAAATTTATAACTTTAGGATGTAACCACTTATTTTCCCACCTTCAGAAATTCTAGCATCTGTTTCTTCCAAAAAAGATGATGAGTGGAGAATTTTACATAGGGGGAACTCATAACTCTTTTCTTTCAAATTGAAGAAGAGATGGTGTGTGTGTGGGAGGGGGTCTACAGGTTTTCAATAAAGTAAAGGATTCATCTATATCTCTGTTGACAGCATTCTGACAGATACACTGGATTTCTTAGTGCAGATGTGGCAGTTAGAAGGACCAGATGTCACTTCTCAAGTTACCAAGTAGGGTATGGGTGAGGAAAGATCATCCCCCTCCTACCTCACACATGGCAAGACGACATGTCCCAAGAGGTGACAGCTCATACCAATAAGATGTGGCTTGTGATTCTATTTACACAAGCTTTAGAATCTTAGAAAATGTCTTCAGAGAGAGAGAGAGCACACCTCCAGAAGTCAACCCTGAGTGTACTCTTCAGACAGTGTTACTTTGTATCTTACTATTCCCCTCTCTAGAGCTTCCTTCCCCCTCCTCATCACATCCTTTTTACTATCCTGCTTTTTGCAGTGTTTCCAGGCTATAATTCATGTCTAAAGATTAGGAGCTAGAGTCATTGTCTTAGGCATTTTTCTATTGCTGTGAAGAGACACCATGACCAAGGCAACTCATAAAAAAAAAAAAAAAGCATTTAATTGAGGGCTTGCTTACAGTTTCAGAGGTTAGTCCATTGTCATAGCAGGGAGCATGCTGGCGGGTAGGCAGGCACTGGAGTAGTAGTTGAGAGCTACAACCTGATCTGTGGGCAGAGAGAAAGGCTGGGCCTGGCATGAGCTTTTGAAAGCTCAAAGCCCACCCCTAGTGACACACTTCCTCCAACAAGGCCACACCTCCTAATACTTCTCATCCTATCAAAGAGTTCCACTCCTTGGTGACTAAATATTCAACTATATGATCCTATGGGGGGGTATTCTTATTCAAACCACCACAGTCTTCCAATAAGAGATAATATTCAGTGTTTGTCTTCTGAGTCTGGTTTTCCTCACTCACTGTATTTTATAGCTCCATTCATTCACCTGCAAACTTTATTTCTCTTTACAACTGCATAGTATTCTATTTTATATAGGTGCCACATTTTCATAATCCATTAAATAGTTGAAGGGCATTTGTTTGTAACTCCTAGTGTGCTGGCTAGTTTTATGCCAGCTTGACACAAGATAGTCATCTGAAAGGAGGAATCTTCAATTGAGAAAATGCCTCCACGTAAGATCAGGCTGAGGACAAACCTGCTGGGCGGTTTTCTTAATTAGATTGATGGGGAGGACCCAGGCCATTGTGGGTGCTGCCATCCCTGGGCTGGCAGGCCTGGGTTCTGTAAGAATGAAGGCTGAGCAAGCCATGAGGAACAAGCCAGTAAGCAACACCTTTCTATGACCTCTGCATCAGCTCTTGCTTCCAGGTTCCAGCTTAGTTGAGTTCCTGTTCTGACTTCCTTTGATAATGAACAGCAATATGGAAGTGTAAGCCAAACAAACCCTTTCCTCCCACGTTGCTTTTGCCATGGTGTTTCATCACAGGAGGTGTAACTAAGACCCCTAGCTATTGTGAACCTAGCAGCAATGCTGTGGAGTAGAATGTGGCTTGGGCATGTGTCATGGAGTAGTACAGCTAGGTCATGTGGTAGATTTTGTTTAGCATCTTTGAGAATTTGCTGTAATTATTTAAAGAGTGGCTGTACCAGTC
Source organism: Peromyscus aztecus (assembly GCA_902168405.1). Classification (NCBI taxonomy): domain Eukaryota; kingdom Metazoa; phylum Chordata; class Mammalia; order Rodentia; family Cricetidae; genus Peromyscus; species Peromyscus aztecus. The sequence continues at coordinate 29,308 of CABHPQ010152327.1, read as the reverse complement.
TGCTCTCACACCAACAGGGGATGACGTCCATCCTCACACCCTTGCCAACACTTGTTGTGGGTTGTTCGGCTCTTCTGACTTAATGTGGAATGCCGTTTGTCTCTCAGTTCTCTTCCAACGTCATATACCCAGTAAAACTTCTCCTTCCAATTTCTGGTGAAGAACACATAAGAGTTTTAGCAAATACATGGGAAGCCTCTTATGGCCTCAATTTAGAAACAGCACATACCTCAGCATGGTGGCACACACCTTTAATCCCAGCACTAGAGAGGCAGAGGCAGAGGATCTTTGCAAGTTCGAGGCCAGCCTGGTCTACATAGTGAGTTCCAGGACAGCCAGAGCTATATACAGAGATCCCATCGAGATGGGGCGGGGGAGGAAATGTATCATTAATTTGCTTCGTTTAGTTTGAGCCACATGGGAAAATCAGAAGACTTCCTGGAATTCTGGCTCTCACAGTCTTTACACATGCCCTCTCTTGATGTTCCCCACATCATAGATGCTATATCTGTGCTACAGATATATACATTGGGGCTGGGCTCCCCATGATACACTGATGTGTTGTGGTGATTTTCTGTGGCGGTCTCCATTAGCTACAAAGAGAAGCATCTTTGAAAATGGGTGATAGATGCACTTATCTGTGGGTAAAAGGATAAGATTTAGAATATAGTTAAGGAAGCCAGGTGGTGGTGGCGCATGCCTTTAATCCCAGCACTTGGGAGGCAGAGGCAGGTGGATCTCTGTGAGTTCGAGGCCAGTCTGGTCTACAGAGCGAGATCCAGGAAAGGCGCAAAGCTACACAGAGAAACCCTGTCTCGAAAAACCAAAAAAAAAAAAAAAAAAAAAAAGGAAAAAAAGAATATAGTTAAGGAATTCAGCTGGCCTTTTGCCTTTTGGGATATAGTAGATGTTTCTAAGAATTATGACCTCACTAGCCCACGGATGTTGGCTAGGTTTCTAGTACCAGGCACGATCTCCCTCCTGTTAAGGAGGCCTTAAGTTCACTTAGACAGCTGTTGGTAACCACTAGCACGTGGATGCCATTATTGAACTTTTATGGATGTCTTGCCATGCTGGCCATTCTTGTGGATCATAGGTGTCACAGCTGGGAAGGACTATTAATTACTTCCCTCTCTCAGCAATCTGCATAGTACTTTCTTGTACTATGGAGGCTAGATCATAAGAAGCAGGCATTCAGTTTAGCTCCAGCTCAAATAACCCCAGTCCTGTGTCCTAAGCAGGCAATGTCTTCAGCAATCAGAGCTTACTCTCAACCTCTGAGAACCATCCAAGGGTAACAGCGATACCCTATTATTGCTTGGTGGGGGGTCCTTTATTCCCTTGTCAGCCATCTGGAAGGCAGTGTCTCTTCTTATGACTGGTACTTGGATCTTTGTTAGTCTGTGGTTCTTCTGGGGAGTATTGTCAGTCCAAGCATCAGAGCTTCATTTATGTATATATGTGTGTCGTGTATATGTAATGTGTGTGTTTATATCATGTACTGTATATAATTTTAGGTAAATATAAAATTTTATGATTCCCTAAGTCTTTATCAAACCTCTGTGTTTGTCCCTCCCCCATCCTTACATGTCTGCACTGATCTCCCTCCCCATTTCTCTGTTTCCCCCTTCACGTCACATGCATCCTGCTGTTCCCCTCTCAAGGCCCAGCCCCAGGTCCCTTTATAGTTTCCTTTTTTCTGTGGTAATCCTCATTATTTTGTAATATCTTACATTTTAGAGACAGGAACTGCAGATGAGAGAAAACATACAGCATTTGTCTCTCTGGGTCTGGGTTTCCTCACTCAATGTAATTGTTTGTAGATTCATCTGTTTACTTGTAGATTTCATAACTCATTGTTCTTCATAGCTGAATAGCATTCTGTTGTGTATATTGAATTACAGCCAACAATTGACAAATGAGAGCTCATAAAACTGAAAATCCTCCTGTACACCTAAAGAAACAATCAACTGGGTTAAGAAGAAACCCACAGAGTGGAAGAAAATCTTTCCCAGCTACACACCTAATAGAAGATTAGTATCAAGAGTACACAAAGAATGAAAAAACAAACAAACAAACAAACAAACAAAAAAAAACACAGAAAGAAAGAGTCAAGGAAACAAATGACCCTATGAAAAATAGGCCAGGAGTCTAAACAGAGTTCTCAATAAAAAAAATAAAAATGGCCAAGAAATACCTCAAAAAGTGTTTAACATCCTTAGCAATTAGGGGAATGCAAATTAAAGCAGCTCTGGGATTTCATCTTACCCCAGTCCAAAGGGCCAAGATCAATATCTGACAATAAAAGCTGGAGAGGCTGTGAGCAAAGGGACCCTCACTCGCTGTTTGTAGGAGTATATGTATAGACTGGTACAGCCATTGTGGAAATCAGTGTTGAGAATTCTCAAAAAATTAAAATCAGTGTGCCATAAGACCCAACTGTACCAGCCATGGTAAATGCCTAAAGGCCTTTCCTGTGCTCCACACTTCCTCACCTGTGTTCCCTTGTTCCCGTTCACATTAGCTAGGAAATGGAGATGGTCTAAATGTCCTTTAGCAAGTCTCATGAACTAGGACCATTGTTTCCTTTTTTAATGGTGGTGAGATTTGCTCACTTGTTTACTCATTTTGATGCCAGGGATTGAGCTAGGACTTTGTGTGTATTTAGACAGTTGCTCTGCCTCTGAGCTGTGTATCCAAAGTCTTTTCTTACTTTTTCTTTTTGAGATGGACTTTACTAGGTTTCACAGTCTGATCTTGAACTGACCCTAAAGCCCAGACAGGCCTTGAACTTGCAATCTTACCTCAGCCTCTCGAGTGGCTGAGCTTACAGGCCTGCACTACCACACTCATCTCAGATGACCTGTGGCTAAGAAATCTGTCTGGATTTCAACCCCAGAGGCTCAGACACTTAGTGTGGGTGACTTCTTCATGGCTCTTCCACTGTGTCAGTTAGGAGATTTATGGGTGGGCAGAGAACATGACCTGTGACTGATAGCCAGAAGAGGTGAGAAGGAGAATTGGACAGTCCATAAACATCAAGGCTTTCTCATCTCAAGGGAAGTGCATGTGTGTGTGTATATATATACATATATATATATATATGCATGCATGTGTAAATGTGTGCAGGTGTATGCATGATGCATGTGTGTGGATGTCTTTGTATGTGAATGTTTATGTGTATATGTATGTGTATACATATGCATTTGTACATGTATGTATGTATGTTTATATGTGGAATGTATTCATGCATAGGTGCATATGAACATGTGTGTGTATGTGGATATGTATGCTCGTGTACAATTGAGTGGGAGGTATGTGCATGTATATTTCCCTTTACAATGACAAACAACAGAAAGGGCTTAGGGTCTTTTTCTTAATATAGTGAGATTCTGATTTAAGAAGACTCATGAGCTGGGCAGTAGTTGCATACGCCTTTAATCCCAGCACTCAGGAGGCAGAGGCAGGCAGATATCTATGAGTTTGAGGCCAACCTGGTCTACAGAGTAAGTTCCAGGACAGCCAAGGTTACCCAGAGAAAACCTGTTTTGAAAAACAAAAACAGAAGGAGGAGGGAGGAGGAGGAGGAAGAGGAGGAGAAGAAGAAGAAGAAGACGAAGAAGAAGAAGAAGAAGAAGAAGAAGAAGAAGAAGAAGAAGAAGA
>CABHPQ010152327.1:10402-25635 GCA_902168405.1 Peromyscus aztecus | reverse complement strand
GAAGAAGAAGAAGAAGAAGAAGAAGAAGAAGAAGAAGAAGAAGAAGAAGAAGAAGAAGAAGACTCATGAGAGAATGACTACAGTCACCAAATGTTTGAAATATTTTCATATGGAGATTAATTTTGACTTATGTGATAGAGATCAAGGTATCAGAATTGGAACAAATAGTTCCTCAGGGATGGATTTGGTTTTAATGGAAGGAATCATTCCAGTGATCAGAACTTTGTATGGAAAGAATGGGCTGCTTTGCAGGTGAGGAGATGCCTGTCTCTGCATTCATCTACACAGGGGATCCACATCCCTTGGCAGAGATGAAGATGATCCAGACCCCTCCCTCCTCCCTCTGCTCTCTCCTTTCTCTCTGCTACAGAAGACATTTTCATGTAAGTGTGACTTGTAATTTAAACAAATACATTCGTCCAGTGTTCCACCCCTGCCCTCACTATTCCTCTTCATTCTCCAGACAGTTTCATCTCTGCTTCCATATTACCAGTACACATATGATGATGGGTTCTCCCTTCAGTCTGGGAGAACATGCAGAGACTGTGGAATCTGCTTCTGTAACTGCAGTAACTATTGACAATGGGAACAATAGTTTGAAGAGTAAAATACCTGGGCAAATTGTGTGTTCTTATTCTTGTTCTGTCTTTGTTTGCTTAGGGAGCAGTGTTTCTTCTCTCTGAACAGAGATCAAAAGTGGATTTTCTGCTAATTTAAGCAAGAATTTACTTTACAAAGTGTCTACATTCAAAATGGGTAGCTTAGAACTTTTACTATTTTATTGCTTTTAATGTTTCATGGCAGTCTTGCAATATGGTGCAGGCTGGCCTTGAGAATCTATAATCTTCCTATCTCAGCCTCTCCAGTTACAGAAATATGCCACCATGCCTAGCTGGATTTTTTCTTGTTGGCAACTTTTAAAGTGGACTTTGATTGAATTCACTTTCTAGACAGCCCATCAGGGTGTGGTATACAGTGCAGTCTCTGAGTCTCTCATCTCCTCTTCCTGCCCTTGTTTTGAAATTAAACTTTTGGGATTAATCCCTCTTATCTGAGAAGCTGATTATATCTGGTAGGAGACAGATGACCAATCCTGGAATGAGAGATAGTCCTCAGCCTGGTCACATGATGAAGGCTACTAGACAAAAGAGAGAATTTTGTGCAAACTGGAAATCTGAGAAACAATTGAAACGATGAAAACTACCCAGACTTTTTCACTGGACTCCGTTTGAAGTGTAAGTACCAAGGAGCCAGTGAGATGACTCAGTGAGTAAAGGTGCTAGTCACCAATCATGGCCTGGGTTTGATCCCTAAGACCAGCATGATCAAAGAGGTAACCACTGCTGCTGTCCCCTGGCCTCCATACATCAGAGTGGCATACACAATCCCACTTCACATATACCAACAAATAAACACAATAAAGTTTTCAAAGCACAAGGAAATTATGAGCTCCATCCACAAGATAGAAAGCAAAGGTAGGAGCAAAGAGTGGAGACCAGAGTCTCTTCTGGAGAAGTAGGCAGAATTACCAGCTCTCTCATTCCACATCTCCAATCTCTTGTCATTCACAACCTAAAGGCTCTCAGCGATCTGGATCAGCGTTCACCGCGGGAAGCAACTTTAGAACCATGGACGGGGAGCCACTGTTAGGAGGCTGGAAGGCAGTTCAGTTCTCCTTTGCAGGACCATGTCGGAAGAGGGGGCAGAAGGACGGTGAGAGCCAGAGAAGCTGGGTGCTTGCTGTGAGACTGTCACTTAGGAGTGCCAGAAGCTACACAGATAAAGTCTCAGCAGCATGACCGCCCAAACATGAGTTGAATGAGGACACCAATAGGCATGCTGGCATGGACTGGGGAAAGCTCAGAAGCTCTCATCCCTATACACAGAGCTACAGACAACTAAGGAAAGCTGGGAGCAGGGAGAAAGTCAGGGCAGTTGGCTATCCAATATCAAATGGTCAGCCCAGAAAACATATACATATAAAAAGTAACTGTAGACAGTCTGAGGAAAAGATTATATATACATACATATATATGATACTCGTACACACACACACACACACACACACACACACCTTGAATTTGAAGCGAGGAGGGATATGTGGAAGGGTTTGAAGTGAAGAAAGGGGAAGGAGAAATTATGTAATTATACTATAATCTCAAAATAGAAAATAAATATTTTTAAAAAGTGCTTTCTATAGAAGCACAAGGAGCTGTATTAATCAGGATTCTCTAGAGGCTCAGAACCAATAGGATGAATATATTTTTATAACAAAGGAATTTATTAAAAAGCTAATATTGCAATAGTAACAACAGCTAGCTGTCTCACGCCCGAGAGGCCGAGGACCTGGTAGTTTCTCAGTCCATCAGGCTGGGCACTTCAGCCCTCAGAGTAGACTAATAGCAGCTGTCTCAGGAGAAGCTGTCAGCTCAGTTCATATGGCCAGGTGCCTCAGCAGTCCATCCTGGCACCAGACACCTGGGAAGTTCCTGAAGAGCTGCAGGTTCTGTCAGTGATGGACACCTAGAGACTCTAGTTTGGATGTCAGTGAAAGGATCAGCAGCTGAGCAACAGGGCCAGTCAACTCAGTAGCCAGAGGGAAAGCCATGTGAGCACAAGACCAGTGTCCATCCTTCTACCACATGATCTTCTGGCTGGCTGCAACCAGAGGCACCGCCCAAATGTCATTTAAGGAAATCAGGACAATTCTTCAGTTGAGGCTTCTTGCTCAGGTGATTCTAATTTGTGGCAAATTGACATTAAAGCCAACCATCACGGGACCTGAGTTCAGATCCCTAGCACTCACTTAAAAGAGCCAGACATGGTGGTACATGCCTGCAATCCCATAACTGAAGAGGCATAGTCAGAAGTATACTGGAGGCTTATTGGCCAGTTAGCATAGCCAATCAGTGAGCTCCAGGTTCAGCTAAAGACCTACCTCAAAAAATAAGGAATAGAGTGATGGAGGAAGACATCAGACACTGACCTGTGGTTTCCACATGTGCACACATGGACACACACACACACACACACACACACACACACACACCCATGCACTTACAAACACACATGCATGCATACACACACTCCCTGAGATCATAAGGAACTTAGTAGGAAAAAATAAAATATAGGGAAGCCCATTTAACCTTAAGAAAGAGAAGATATTTATAGATTCATACATAAGAAGATTGTGAAGTCCAATGAGGAGTGTTGCAGTTATGACTGTTGTCAACCACCTTCTCTGTCTCTTTAGCAGAATTCATGTGCTTGTGACCCCCGTGGTATCTCCTAGGAAACTCAAAGGCAGGTTTGTAACCTGCCCATCACAGCTGTTAAGGGTAGAACAGTGCCTAACCTGCCCGTCACTGCTGGCTAAGGGTAGAACAGTGCCTAACCTGCCCGTCACTGCTGTTAAGGGTAGAACAGTGCCCATTTTCATGCTGTACCTGGTCTGTATTAGTGTTCTACTCTTCCATTTTTCAGCTTTCCATCTAATTTTGAACCCAGATTTTCTCAGTTGAGATTAACTTATTCCTTAGTATTAAAACTGGGGTTCTTTCAAATTGTATTAAGATATATACTGATATATGTGTGTATGTACAATCACATGGTTCACACACATAGGCTTATATTTTCTCTATGAAGACCCCCTCCCTACATTCACAAAAAACTCAGTGTGACTACATGAGCAGCTTGAAAACAACCAACTACACAAAGTATGTTTGTGTAGTTGAGTCAATGTGTTTATTTTGCTATTCCTGTGTCAACTTCACATTTCTAGCTGGGTAGATTCAGTTTGCAAAGATTAAAGCAAGAACAAGTTCTATGTCAGCCAGACATGGTGGTACTTGTCTGTAATCCAGTACTTGAGAAGCTGAAGCAGGAGGATCACAAGTTCAAGGATAGCCTGAAAAACAAAAGTAAGTTTCAGGCCAGTCTGGACTATATAGTAAGATCCTGTCTCAATTTTTTTCAATATTTGAAAATTTTTAATTTTTAGTTTTTTAAAACATTCATAATAGTAGCTGGGAAGATGATTCAGTAGATAATAGTTCTTGCTCTGGAGGGTCCAAGTTCAAATCTCCATCACCACATAAAAAGTCAAGCATGGTTGTTTGTACCTGTAACCTCAGAACTGGGGGACATAGACAGATCCTGAGAGTTCACTAGCTAGCCAGCCTAGCTAAAATGCTGACAGTATCTGGTTCACTGGGTGACCCTGTTTCAAAGTAACCATGTGAATAGCAATAGAGGAAGATGCCAAAATATCCTGCTCTGATATCCACATGTACACACAGGTTGTATACACACACACACACACACACACACACACACACACACACACACACACATTAAAATAGCAGTAAACAAAAGTTCTAGCCCAAACAACCTTCACCACCCCTTTCATCAGAATCTAGATGGATTTCAGTAGAAAGTTAGAAGGTGTGATCATTTCAGGATTTGCAGTGTAGGTTTCAGAGTCTGCAGTAGCTATCTTCAGCCTTGAATTACTGCTTTGAAAGCACCTTTTACACAAGGAAACAGATATCATCTGCTGAAGACGAGTGAGAAGCCACATAGCACAGCACAGGAAGCCGGTCAGCAGCCAGCCTGCTGCAGCTCAAGGAAAAATCAACAGTAGACATGAACTCAGTTCTCTTGGCTCTAATCTCACGCTCTTAGAGAACATGCTCAGAACGTCCTCTCCCTCTATAGGAGAAGACAGCAGCTGTGTAATCAGAACCCTGATACAAGCAGAAGACCAGACACACATCAAAACACAGACGTCCAGTTCTAACAGTCACCAACTGCTGGATGTTTATAAACAAGTGAAATGACCTCAGCCCTTCATCTGCAGAGCCAGCAGGTGGATGGAGAAAATCCTCTTTGAGCTCTAAAAGTCCTCAGTGGTGTGGCTTGAAAGCACTTCCTCCTTGCTCTTTGCTGTGGAGTGTGTGGACTTTACCATGATGAGCTGGGAGCTGGTGAGAGGGAGCTAGGGGGTTTCATGTCATTCTGTTGTCTCCCTTTTTCTAAAGGATAACATTGCCACTCACAGTTTATCTCACAGTAAACTCCCCTTCATGGTTTATTTGGGTTTGAGTTCAGATTAATCATCCTGGGCAACAGGCCACAAAATGGACACATCACTAAGTAACCAGCAGTGACAGAAGTTACCAAGTTCCCTGGTGTGGGAAGTCTGTTTCTAAACCAGCCTCCATCCTCATTCTCTTAACAATGGTGTACCACTTCCTGCCTGGTGTTTTCATCTTAGCTAATGCTGAGCATGAGGGTCCATCATGGCAAAGGATGACAGAGAAGACTCTGGGAGGTGCAATTCTGGGAGATGCAATTTTGTTTGCAACTTTATTCCCTCCAAAACCAATGTGCTTTGACTCTCTAAGTGAACATTTCCCCCTTTCATCATGTTAAACAAAAAATTCAATATTATTACCACACAAGCAATACTATAGAAGTATAGACTAGGTCAGACCACAAACAGGCCCTTTCATCTCGAAGCGATTTATTCACAGCCAGCTACACATACAGCATAACCCATAACCATAATACAACCCCAAATCTCCAGCCTTGAAAGAAGGAAATGCTTTCCAGGTGAGTGAATAAATCTGCCTTCTAACACTTATTTTCTCTACTTTCTTGCCCTTAACCAAGTCCTCAAATCAGAGTGCTTGTGCTTTCGTGCCCACACCAGAAATCTCAGTGTTAGTCAGGATTCTCCAGACTTTAAGAGGAGATCCAGCACAGCTCAAACTAGCTCCAGAAAAGGCAGGTTTTGTGCTGTGTGTCTTCCAAGTTAGAAAAGCTCAAGTGGCCAAGTACACATTTGAGAGTTTTTGTAAGTCTTAGAGCTCAGATGCAAAGTATCCTGGCAGTTGGGCACCAAGGAATACCACAAAGTTGCACCACACAACAAACCTCACACAAGAGATTCAGTGGGAGGGAAAAAACCAAGAGGGTGGCTGCCACTGCTCGGGTGGGAAACAGCAGAGAACTGAGCAGAAGCCAGGGTTTATATAGAGTTTCTTGGGGAGGGAGGTGGAACTTTTCAGAATGAAGCTTTCCAAGGTGGTGATTGGTAAGATTTCAAGTCCAGAGCTTGGGTTTTTCTCTGTAGGGCAGGGGCGGGTCCAGCCCTTAGGGCAGTTGGAGTGTTCCGTGGTGGGACCTGGCAGTTGTGACCCTCAGGGGAGGAGTCTGGCCACTTGTGTGCCTTGAGGGGCTTCCTGTGTTTAGCTTGTAGATTCAATGCTAAAACTCAGTGCTCCCAGAAACCATTGTTATAGTCTGTTTTGTTCTCTCTTTCTGTCTTTCCCTCCCTTCCTCTTTCTCTTCTTTTCTGCTTCTTCCTCCCAAGTAAGGGACAAGGAGACCACACAAGAACCCAACTATGCTGCTACCCAGCTTGAAATGACAGCCTCCAAAATGAGAAAAATATCTATTATTTAAGCCAAATCCATGATAGTTTTTAATATTTGCCCAAATCAACTGATACAAAAACAACACAGTGCTGTGGGATAATCTTTCTGTATGCTGTGAATATGTATTACTCTCATTGGTTAATAATAAAGCTGTTTGGCCTACAGCAAGACAGGATAAAGTTAGGTGGGACAATCAAACTGAGGACTGGGATGAAGAAGGGCTGAGTTGAGAGAGACTGAAGCGAACTGCCCAAGAAGCAAAATGCCAGAGGACCAGTAAAGCTGCAGGCCATGTGGAAATACATAGATTAATAGAAATGGGTTAATTTAAAATAGCTAATTAATAATAGCCCTGAGCTATTGGCTGAGCATTTTCAGTTAACATAAGCTTTTGTGTGTTTATTCTGGAATGGGCAGTCCGGACAGAAAAACTCTACCTCTGTTTACAACACAGTCCATATAACTTCTTGTCTCTGTACCTGTTAGGTGCTCTTTTCTCAGTTAGCTTTTACCTGTTTGTTATTTTCAGTTAACATTATCACATTTTTGCCTCTAGATAAAATCTTCCAAATCAGATCTAACACATGAGGGGCATAAGCTTCTGTGATTCAATAGCACCATTGTACTTCACACTCAAAACTCAGAGCTGGAGCTGGGGAGATGGCTTAGTTGTTAAAATATCTGTTACCTGAGCATGAGGACCTGAGTTTATATCCCCAACACACATCTAAAGGCCAGTCACTGCACCACGAATCTGGAACCTCAGTGCTAGGGGTAGGAAGAGATAGACAAATCTCTTGTGCTTGCTGACTGACCAACTGAAACAAATTGCTGAGCTTTGGGTTCAGTGAAGAGACACTGTCTCAAACAATCACTGTCTCAAAAATTCAGGTGTGAAGCAATTGTGGAAGACTTTTGATGATGACTTCCAGCCTCCACATGTGTGTGTGCACAGGTGCATAACACACACACCCAAAAGTTAAAAATAGCATGTTACCTTCTCTCAAAGCTCCTCCTCTGTTCCTATGTCCATCACACCCTTGATTTCTGTGAACTGTCCTATGTTCACTGAGTAGCTGAGAGATGCCAATGTTTGCACCCTTCTCCTCAGGTTTTATTATATAAAACACATAGTTCTAGATCATTCGTGACCTGTTCCCTTTATTGTCATTTTGATGACAACATCTTCACAAAAGTACTTATCAATGCCCATCTAAATTTCTGCCACACTCTTCTAATTTGTCTCCATGATTCCAGTTCTGCCCTCTGCTATCGGCTCCTCCCTCTACACCTACATCCTCCATTCTCCAAATGAACCACATGCTCATGATGTATCCTATGCCAGAAACAGCAGAAACAAAACCCTGTGCATAGCCTGACTCACAGGTACTTTCAGCTACTATTGAATATGGCTTATCTCCTCAAACGCATCCAAGTGTTTAATTCCCAAAGTCATGTTAGGGGGTAAATTTTAATCAACTGTAGTGTACATGTAAGGTTTTTATGAAATAACTAAATTTAGGTGAAATTGTCCCCACGATGGAATCCTGATGGCTTTATGAGAAGAAGGATAAAGACCAAACACCCAGAGAGACTCGTACACTCCCACCATGACACAATGCATGATGGTTGCTAGAACTTGCAATATGTTGTTTATATTTCTAGCCTCAAAATTGGCAGCTAAATAAAACTCTTTTCTTTATAAAGTAGCACAGCTTAGGTGTTTTATCGCAATTACAAAGATAAACTAATATACCTTTGTAGCTGGAAGGTTTCTCCAGTTCTGTCCAGCCCCACAGTCCCATGGTCACTTATAAAATAATCATTCAGAGGCTCTTATTAATTACCAATTGTATAGCCTATGGCAGGCTTCTTGCTAGCTAGCTCTTATAACTTAACCAATTTCTATTCATCTAAAAGTTGCCACATGGCTGTGGCATTACCAGTCTGCTGGCATCTTGCTGCTCCTTTGGTGGCCAGCAGTTGGCATCCACTCTCCTCTCCTTTCTTCTTTCCATATATCTGCTTGGATTTCTGGCCTGCCTCTAAGTTGCCTTGCCATAGGCCAATGCAGCTTTAATTATCAACCAATCAGGGCAACACATATTCACAACACTTTCCCTTTAAAGGTTTTAACTTTGACATAGTAAAATTATATCTAATAGAATGGTTATCAAGCAAGAATTACAGTTACACTATCTAGTATATTTGTATTTGAAAAAAATAAAGAAAATACTCTATCATCTATCTTACTTCTGTGAGTCAAAATTTTCATATCGAATTTACCTTTCATCTTAACCAAGGAAAACTATAATTATAACTATCTGGTCTTCAACTCCATCAAAGATGTATCCCAGAAGGATACAATATTAAGTAAGTAAACAGGAAGTGCATTGCAAGCAACTTCCATAATTCTAGAAATGACAGAGATAGCTGGCTGCCTGGACAGTCATCCAAAGTTCCTCTGTAATGCTGGGGCATCCACCTTCAACTCCTAGGTCTCGAGTCTCTCAGTTGCTTTTCCCTGTGTCCTGTAGAATGTCTGGCAGTCTCCACTGTAAAGCAGGAAATGTTTTGGCAAAATATAGTAGTCATTTTCCTATGGGTCCTGCATGTCCAGTCGATACAACATTTTATCAAGTAGTCCAGGCAAGAGCAGTTTCTTGTCCAAATGGCTATTGTTGCCAAGAAGATAAACACCATATGCAGTGTCTTTGATGCCCATCTTCCTCTTTGAAGTAAATCGGTGCTGCCAGGAGCAGACATGTCTCATTGTCCAGAAAATTCTAAGTTTTTAAAACATTTTAAACGCCATATTCTGTAAGTCTTTGAAGTGTTTGAAGATTACCTAGCTAACTGAAATATATCTATGTATAACTAGAAAACTTAAGTAACATGGCTATAAGTTTGATTATTATAGATGACTAATTATTAATCTGTTTTTCTTAATTATACATTACAATTTTAAGTGAGTTGCATAAACATAATACCTTAAACAAGAGTAGAAATATATATACAGTATAACAAAATTAAATTAAAATTTGTATCAATAAACCAAAATCCATAGCAATGTAAAACATTTCAAACAAGTTGTTGCTCTTTAAAAGTAGATTCAATAATCTACCCTTTTATCCTATCATGTCTATATCATATCCCCTTTTTTCTTTAGAAAGAGATTGACTATGACCAATAACAATTTGTAACCAACCCCTAAACAAAGACAAACATCCATAATCTATTTTTTGGGAATGTGGGCATAGTTTTCTAGGCTACTTCCTGCTGATTGAGGGCACTGGTAGTCTTATGGAGACACAAAGAAAATTTTAGGATTATGGTCAAGTCCTGATTGGAGTAGTCTGTGAGGCTGTATTCTCTGAGCCAGTTACCTTGAAGCTGTTCTGGGGATGTTGGATCATCTGAAGACTTCTTAGGGGGTCTTCCTTGATGGAACCATATTAATCTGGAAGGAATCCACAGGTTTTCATCTTCTGTGGAAACAAAAGCAGAACCTCTTTTCCAAAGTAACATATCCTTAGACATGGATTTTGAAGTCAAGATACCTTTAAAATATACACATCGGTTTAACTGAGTAGTTCCTACAATTAAATGTCTCTCTGCAGTTAAAAATCCCAAAGATAATATAATAATATATAGTATCTAGATTCTTTGTGTAATTTTCATTTTTACATGGCTTAGCTTTTATATTACTTTTACTGTCTCTTTAAAGACTTTATTTTTTAAAAGTATCCATTTCTTTATATAACTGCATATACTCCTTTTCCTCTCTCTTCCAAGCCTACGTACATTTTTACACACACTGTAAACCATTTAGAATTTTATTCCATCTGAATCTGTCATATTATGAATCTATAATCCTGCTCTGACCAGGAGAGATTTTAAACTGTTAAGCTGTGAGGTGACTTTGGCTATTGAATCTGCCCACTTCAGCTTCCCAACATGGTGGAGGTACATTTACCACCCGCTCTGGGATCCATGATCACCACCGAGTCTGGGAAGCAGTGGGTCTATGCCTCCATCCAGCAGCGTTTAGCCCAGAAACCTTTTTTTTTGGGGGGGGGGTCTGTACTAGCAATAGCTAAATCCATCATGCAGTGTGCTGCATAGCTTGGAGATACCTCTGTGTACCGTGGCAAAAATCCACCATGCTGTAGCTCAAGCCTGCACATTGCAGCTTGCCTGAGAGACACAATGAGGAAGCTGTTTTTAGCTCTGTTCTAGAATCTTTTTTTTAAGCTTTCTCAGGTTTTGGGTAGAAATTCTTGCTACCATATCTGGGTGCCAAATGTAGCCAGGAGGTTTCTCCGGTCCTGCCTAGCCCTGTGGTTCCATTGCCACTTATAAAATAATCATTCAGAGGCTCTTATTAATTACCAATTGTATAGCCTATGGCAGGCTTCTTGCTATCTAGCTCTTATAACTACCCATTTCTATTAATCTAAAAGTTGCCACATGGCTGTGGCATTACTGGTCTGCTGGCATCTTGCTGCTCCTTTGGCGGCAGCTGGAATCTCCCTCTCCTCTCCTTTCTTCTCTCCATATATCTGCTTGGATTTCCTGCCTGCCTCTAAGCTGCCTTGCCATGGGCCAATGCAGCTTTATTTATCAACCAATCAGAGCGACACATATTCACAGCATACCTTCCCAACATCATTTCTTGCTACTTTCTGTTCATACTTTTTACTTCATCAATGGAGACTTAGTTACCATTCCCTTGGACTACATCATGTACAGCATTGTCTCCAGATAGTTGAAAGTTTCTAATTCTGTTTGTCTCATCTTAGTCAAGTGAGCTAGTTCACATTATTCCTTCTAGTTTATATTTATTTCTTTCTCTGGGGGACCCCCCCTCCATAACATACTCCAAACTATTTGAGTTTTCATGGGTTCTTGTAGGCCAGAATATTAACTTTCTTGTAGGACCACTTTATGCTATTATAAATTGGGGATTACATTGTTTCTTTCCTGCTACATTGTGAATACCTTGCTGGTGGGAGAATGTTTGGGGCCTACTTTGAATGCTTAATTAATACTTGGTCAATTAATATGTCAATGAGTACTAAGAAAACCATATACCGAAAGTATTCAGACCCACGCCCAAATCAGATTCAGAGTAGTCAGAATCCATTCGGTTAAACTTTTACTGCTGTAAAAAAGTAAAAGGCCTGTAAGATGCTCGGCGTGTAAAAGTGCTGGCTACCAAACACGACAACTGAGTTCAGTGGCTAGGACACATGTAAGGAAAGGAGAAAACAGACTCCCTGAATGTTAAAGTTGTACACACACACACACACACACACACACATACCATGTCAGGTGTACCCTGCACACAGAAATAAATACAAAACTAAAAAATCTTCGGCTGCATAAACAGAACTGGAACAATGACAATATGAGTAAACATACTAATGCGGAAGAGATAAATGTCATAAGGTCCCACACCTAGACAAAGAACTATAGGCAAGTAATGACTGCCGGGAGAGGGAGAATTAGACTCTCCCAGGGATGAGCCTCCTTATTGGTTATCCAATACTAAGTAGTCATCTCTGAAACTATATACACAGAAACAATAAAAACAGACGCAGCAAGCTATATTTACTTATGTGTGTATATACATATAGTGTATTGTAGTATTAATAACCAACTGAAAACAGGACTATCAATTTGAGAGTGGGGGGTTACATAGGAAAGGTTATGGGGAAGGGCTGGAGGGAGGGAACAGAAAGGGAATAGCGATGTAATTTTAATTTAAAAGTAGTACATTTTCTAAATAAAATTAAAAGTGAAACAATCTCCCCCAGACACACCACATCATGATCGTCTAGAATCTGCTTGTGAGGTCTCTTTGAAATGTCATTTTCATAACTTTAGATGTAAGGTCAAGTTGATTTGGGCTTTGAGCTAGCTTCATTAACGTCTTGAAAATCTATTCTACTTGTCAATGTCTGTCATTCTGGGGTACTTTGATCTACAAATGAAGATCTGCTGTGTCATTGATTATCCTCACGTGATAAATAGATGCACATCAAAGCTTTTGGATGGATTTTGCAGATGTTGTGCTTCTTTGTGGTTTCTCTGTTCTTGAATACAGATTCAGGGTGGTTTTTCCTACTGTTCGCTGTGAGCAAACACTGGGTGTTATGTTTTACCCAGACAAGGGATTCACTCAGACCTATATGTTTAGTTTATTAGTTTATCTAGGCTCTGCAGTTTTACACTGGCAAATAAATGTAGCCATAAAGAAAATGTTTGGAGAGAGTGGCTGCTCCAAACAGGATACATAGTTGTCAGCAGACGCTTCTGGTTTAAAGTGTATGACTAGGATGGAAGAAGAGAATCAGACATATATTAAAGCCATCCATAGGGACTGAGGACATGGCTCAGAGGGCAAGGTGATTGTTGCATTCTGGTGATATATTGTGTCCCCCAATATGTTGTGCATCCTAATAAACTTATCTGGGGTCAGAGGACAGAACAGCCACGAGACATAGAGGCCAGAAAATGGTGGCACACACGCCTTTAATCCTAGTGTTCCAGAGGCAGAAATTCGTCTGGATCTCTGTGAGTTCAAGGCCACACTGGAAACAACCAGGCATGGCAACACGAGCCTTTAATCCCAGGAAGTGATGGCAGAAAGCAGAAAGGTATATAAGGCGTGAGGACCAGGATCTAGAGCCTGGTTAAGCTTTTAGGCTTTCAGCAGCAGTTCAGCTGAGATTCATTCTGGATGAAGACTCAGAGGCTTCCAGTCTGAGGAAACGGGATCAGCTGAGGAACTGGTGAGGTGAGGAAGCTGTGGCTTGTTCTGCTTCTCTGATCTTCCAGCGTTGACCCCAGTACCTGGCTTCAGGTTTGTTTTTATAAATAAGATCTTCTAAGATTCGTGCTACACTGTATGAGCATGGAAACCCAAGTTCACGTCCCAGAACCACACAGGGTTTTGTGGCTTTGGGGCACAACCTCTGGTATTGAGGAGCAGAAATAGTCCAGTTAGATAGAAAATTCTGGGTTCAGTGAACTACACTATATTAAAACAAAGTGGAGAGTGCTAGAGAAAGATATCCATGTCATCCTTTGGCCTCCACATGTGCATCCCCCATATACATGTGCACACATATGCATACACCAAAACACATACACACAGACACACACACACACACACACACAAATTTTTTAAAAAGCAATTCTTAGCGTAATTAGATGGTAAGAATGCTGAGTCACCACAATGAGCAAGCAAAGTAGCTGGGAAAGATTGAAAATAACAGGTGGGTTAAAGAACATTATCCTTCTGATAAACAATAAAGTCATTGTTTATCAGAAGGATAACTGAGTAAAAGATAGAGCAGTTAATCCAGACCTTGCACATCAGAATCTCTTCATATGACATGATCATGCTTATGAAAATGTCTTGCATGTAGACCTTAGACCCAAAGATTCTAAAAGTGGAATCTATGGCTACAGACATAGATTGACCCAGATAACTTCTAGCTTCAAGGAAGGACAAATAAGAACACATATTCAAAATAAAATGATCCTCTATGGACACAACATAGAGGAAATCCCAACCTCCCTCCATTCTCTTATCTTATTAGATAAAAGAAAGTACAGAAACAGAATTAAGATCTCCCATGATCTAAATCTGCATTCACTGCCAAGAGAACAGAAAGTGTTCTTGAATTTTTGAATAATTACTGGACTAAAGAATTACTCCCCAGCTGGCAATATCATTCAATTTGAATTCATCGATAATTATAAACAACAACCAATAAATACCACTCATCTGAAGAAATCCAACAGTGTAGAAGAGCATTCAAAAGACAAGAAGCTTATTAATGTGTAAGGAACAGTTAACAAATTAAACCAAAAAAATGTATTTTACTGTCGCACCAGTAGGAAAGAACAGGCTGGAGGGGAAAATAACTCCCCAAAACAATAAAAAACTAGTGTGATGGTTTTCATTGTCAACTTGACACAATCTGGAATCCCCCCCATCCCACCCCCACCCCCGGAAGACAATCTTACTGAGAGATCATCTAGATCAGATTGGCCTTTGGGTGTGTTTGTGGGGTTCTTGATACAGGTGATGTGGGAAGATCTGCCCTGGGCAGCACCATCCCCTAGGTTTGGCCCCTGAACCATAAGAGTAGACAGGGGACTGAACACAAAAAACTCTCTCTGCTCTTGACCATGGATGTGACTGCTTGTTTCCAGCTCCTCTCTCATTTCTTCTCAGTGATAAACTGATCTGGAGCTGTAAGACAAATAAACCATTTCTCAGAGTTGCTTTGGCCAGGGTATTTATCATAGCCACAGTAATGAAACCAAGACATGAAGGTTGCCAAGCTAAGAACTAAAAGATGGATGGTCTCTGTGAAGGAGAAGTGGATGAGATCTACATGAGTGGACTGGGTGTGTGTGGGGAGGTGGCAGAGGGCGAGGAGTGGGGTATGAGAGCATAGGGAAATGGGAGGGCCAAGCTGGAACAGGGACAGAGTGAGAGGGCAGGGAGGAAGATACCATGATAGATGAGGACATCATGGAAATAGGAAGAGGCAGGGCGCTGGGGAGGCTCTCAGGAATCCACAAGGTTGACCCCACCTTGGTCTGCTGGCAGTGGTCCAGAGGGTGCCTGGACTGGTCTACTCTGGTGACCAGCCTAGCAAATAACCTAGCTGTCATCATAGAGCCTTTGTCCAGTGACAGATGGAGGCAGATACAGAGATTCATAGCCAGGCACCAGGCTGAGTTCCGGGAATCCAATTGATGAGAGAGAGG
>CABHPQ010152327.1:0-10302 GCA_902168405.1 Peromyscus aztecus | reverse complement strand
TGACTGTGGAGCCCCCATGGGACTGGACTAGGCCCTCTGGACACAGAAGATGGTTGTTTGGCTCAAACTGTTTGGGGGGCACCCAGGCAGGGGGATTGGGATCTGTCCCTCGTGCATGGGCAGGCTTCTGGGAATCCAGTGCCTATGGTGTGACACCTTGCACAGCCTTGGTGCAGTGGGAAGGGGCTTGGACCTGCCTAGGCTCAGTGAGCTGGGCTCTGCTAACTCCGCATGGGATGTGGGGATGCGGGGTGGCTTGAGAAAGAGGGCTGGGGGGTAGGAGGAGGGGGGGTATCTGTGGATAGCATAAGTGAGTAGAAAATTTCTTAATAAAGACAAATAAAATAAAATAATAAAAAAAGAAAAAATAAATAAATAAAAGATGGATGGTCTGTACAGTAGCATGGATAACACTGAATATTAAAAACAACTTGACTGGAATACTTAGCTGAAAAATTCTTTCATAACTAGCTAATTTAAAAATTACAAATTAATTTAAAAAACAGGTCAAATATAGTGGGGTCTCACCAAGGGAAAGAATGCATACTCTTAGTAGGTTCAGTGGTTACTCAGTAAGCCATCCAGAGAATGAAAGAAAATATCAAATAGTTTTAATTATGTGTATCTGTGGATTAGTATGTGCATGTGACTACAGGTATGCACAGAGGGCAAAGACATTGGATCCTCTGGAACTGTGGCTCCAGGTGCCTCTGGGCTCCCCAACATGAGTAGTGGGAACCAAACTCAGGGCCTCTGTAAGAGCAATACATGCTCTCGTCTGCTGAGCCATCTCGCTGGCCTCTTAAGAGGAATTTCAGACTTCCTACATAGTCAGTGATAGTATTTCATTTATTTATTATTATGTGTACGTGTGCATGACCTGGGTGTACATGTGTCTTGGCACATGAGTGGAGGTCAGAAGATGAATTTGTAGAGTCAGCTCTCTCTCCACATGTATATGGTTTCTGGAGATCAAACCCAGATCATTAGGCTTGCATGGCAAGTGCCTTTTCCCCACTGAGCCATCTCACTGGCCAGTATTTCATTTGTTAAGTGTACTTTTACAGAATATGAGTGTGTTTGGAACTATTTAAAATACAACCACAAAAAGCAACATTACATATGAGCACATATTAGTGAGCTCATCTGAATTCCATGTGTTATGGGAAGTGCTAAACTCTGCTGCTTTGGGCTGGGGTATTGTAGTGCATAAGCCAGCAGTGGAAAAGAAACAGCTGATCCCTGAAAGACAGGGCATTCTCAAGCAAGTTCTATGATTGTCCAACTCTCTGCTTAGGAAAAATGCCCCTAGCATGATTCAGAGAACCAAAGACTTGTCAGAGCACAGCAGTTCAACTAATGTGCAAAAGCCAAGGTCAGGAATGATATCTAACATCCATCCACAACAAAGCAACTTAGACTCTATTTAATAAATTGATATTTAATAATGTCATCAAAGACATGAATGTACATATTGTCTTTGATGTGGAGCATTCCTTCCAAATCCATCACTGAAGTGAGATATCTCCAGGCTTATCAGATAGTAGAGTAGGTGCTATGGGTTGAAAATGGTACTTAGAGCTTAGGGTGCTGGAGGAAGTATGCAAAGAGACGTGAGGGTTGCTGGTCTCAGAGTGGAGAGAGCTTGTGAATGCTTCCATGCCATCTTATAATCCAACTGAGACTGGATACCTTTATTTTAAGATAAGAGCAGACTCTAAAATAGGACTGACCCATGATCTGCCTTTCTGACACCTGAAAGCAAGCTTGAATAAGATCTGGGGGGCTGGAGATGAGTGAGCCAGGAAGATATGGCAGACAAGTCTGTACTGGGTTCACGCTGGTCAAGTGCAAATCCAAATACGCAGGTTCATGGTCGTCATCTTGTCAGAGAGCTTCCTGCCTGAACAAGAAGACTACCATCTCTGTTGTAAGACAAATTGCTAAATGGTCTTATTAATTAAAAAAAAAAAAACCCAGAGCCAGATATTGGGGTGAAAACTGAGAGATCAGAGAAGCAGAAAGAAGCCAGCCACATTCTTACTGCTAGGAAATCCCCAGCCAAGAGAGAGCTACTTCCTGTATACTCACAACTATAAACCTTTCTGTGTTCTGCCATCTTACTTCCTTTTTCTGCCCAGCTACATCACTTCCTCTCTCAGACCTCCAGGCCTCTATGGTTAGTGCTGGGATTAAAGGTATGTGCCACCACGCCTGGCTCTGTTCCCAGTGTGGCCTTGAACTCACAGAGATCTGGATGGATCTCTACCTCCAGAATGCTAGGATTAAAGGTGTGTGCTACCACTGCCTAATCTCTATGTTTAATATGGTGACTCACCCTGTCCTCTGATCTCCAGATAAGCTTTTTTGGGATGCACAAATAAAATATCACCACACTCTGCAATATATTAACATATTCAGCATGAACTTAAAATGCACTGAATATACAAAAACAAGTTAAAAAGTGATCTACCATCAAGAAAAATAAAATCATCACTCTGATTTGATCCTGAGCTAATCCAAATGTGGGGCTGAGCAGATGAAAAATTTAAACAACTATCATAAATCCTGGCAGTCCTCTATATCCACAAGTTACACCAACATATGGACTGCAGACTCGATCAATTAAGGGCTAAAAACATTGAAGAGTTTGAAATTGTGTCTGTTCTGAGCATGTACAGGCTATTCTTGCCATTATCCTCTTTAAATGTGATGGAGAAAGTACTTAAGTGACATTTATGTTGCATTGTCATAAGTAACCAAAGACTATTTAAAGCCCATGGGTTTGTATCAGTCATGTGCAAATACCATGCTATTTTGTACCAGAAATATGAGCATTGATAATTTAGGCCTTGCAATCGATTCTGTATTGATAGTAAAAGACGGTTGTATGGGAAAATGATTAAGGAGCTAAAAGAAAATATGGTCTTCATGAGTGAGTAAGAAATCTCATCAGTGATATAGAAATAAGAAAGAATCAAATGAAAATGTAGAATAATTAAAAGCCCAATAGCTGAAATGTAATAACTCACTGTGTGGGGAAACAAAATGTCACAGCAATAGTAATCCTAACTAAGAAAATGACTCAGGATCTTCTGGGCTCCTCCAAGGCTTGGGTCACTTCTCTGGTTCTGCCCTCTACAGCACATACAACTTGTCTTCTAGGCTCTGGCTGGCACCACCCCTTTGCCACTGCTGTTCTTGGTGGTCACCCATGGTACTGGCATCTCCTAAATGTTTCATCTGCCACAACTGGGCTGTACTTTCACCAGTCGGCGACTCTGCCCTGTCACACATCCAGTGCCAAGCCTCAGCTGCTCTCCATGACCCCTTCACACCTTCAAACCAGTACCACCTAGGTGACTCTTACACTACCAAGTCCATCTACCAACAGGAGGTGCAACCTCAGCCTCTTCTGGAACACAACTTCTGTGTGTGACCCTGGAAATACTTTCCAGAAGACTTCACCTCAATGGCGCTGCTCTTTTCTTAATGAAGGCTGATTCTCCAGCCCCAGCTCACCAGCATCCATTGTCCCAGCAAAGCAAAGGTTTTTCTTCAGTGGTCCTGGTCTCTTGTTAGTCACAGCAAATTCTTCAGCTCCAGCTGACCAGACACCACAGATTCCCTACACAAAAGGCCAGGTGGAGTCTTTGCTTCCCTCTGAAACTCCACAAGCCAGGCCTCCACCATCTGCACTGATTTTTTTAATCTCCCAAGCTTCTACAGAACACCTCACTGCACTCTTAACACTTAATGGTTTTTTTGTTTTTTTGTTTTTTTGTTTGGTTTTTTTTTTGTCCAAAGTTTCAAAATCCTTCCACAATCCTTCCAAAAACAATGTGGTCATGTCTGTCCCAGCAATACCCCACTATCCTGGCACCAACTTGTCATAGTGGGGGTTACTACTGCTGTGATGAAACACTGTGACCAAAGCAATTGGAGAAGGAAGGGTTTATTTGGCTTACCCTTCCACATTGTATTTCATCAACAAAGGAACCCAGGATAGGAAAGCAAGCAGGACTGGAATCTGGAGGCGGGAGCTGATGCAGAGGCCACAGAGGGGTGCTGTTTACTGGCTTGCTCTTCATGGCTTGCTCAGCCTGCTTTCTTATAGAACTCAGGACACCAGTTCAGAATTGGCACCACCCACAATGGGCTGGGCCCTCTCCCATTAATCACTAATTTAGAAAATGCCCTACAGGCTTGCTTGCCTACAGCCCTTGTGGAGGCATTTTCTTAACTGAGGTTTCCTCTTCTCAAATGACTTTAGCTTGTGTCAAGTTCACATAAAACTATCCAGCACAGTCATAATTACATTATTTATCCTAAAGAACAGATAAAAATGAAGAAAATCAACAGGCCTCCAGGAATCTGATGAACAATAATCAGACATAGTTTTTCAAGTCCCCAAAGAGAAAAAAGAGAAATATTGGAGCAGAAAAAAAAACTTACATATTTTATAGTATTTTTATTTTATAATTAACTTAATTTCACATATCAGCCACAGATTCCCCTATCCTCCCTCCTCCCACCCCCAGCCTTCCCCCCCAATCCACCCCCCATTCCCACCTCCTCCAAGGCAAGGTCTCCCCTGGGGAGTCAGCCCAGCCTGGTAGACTCAGGCAAGGCAGGTCCAGTCCCCTCCTCCCTACACCAAGGCTGAGCAAAGTGTCTCAGCATAGGCCTCAGGCTCCAAACAGCCAGCTCATGTACCAAGGACAGGTCCAGGCTCCACTGCCTGGGGGCCTCTCAAACAGTTCAAGCTAATCAACTGTCTCACTTATCCAGAGGGCCTGGTCCAGTTCCATGGGGGTTCCTGTGCCATTGGTTCACAGTTCATGCGCTTCTACTAGTTTGGCTATTTGTCCCTGTGCTTCCTCCAACCATGGTCTCAACATCTCAAAATCATACAATCCCTCCTCTCTCGCACCGATTGGACTCCTGGAGCTCCACCTGGGGCTTGGCCATGGATCTCTGTGTCTGCTTCCATCAGACACTGGATGAGAGTTCTATCATGACAGCCAGGGTGTTTGGCCATCTGATCACCAGAGCAGGTCAGCTCAGGCACTCTCTCGACCATTTCCAGGAGTCTACAGTGGAGGTATCTTTGTGGATTTCTGGGGACCTCTCTAGCACTCTGCTTCTTCCTATTCCCCTGGAGTCTTCATTCATCATGGTATCTCCCTCTCCATTCTCCCACACTGTTGATCCAGCTGGGACCTCCCTCTCCCCTAAGCTCTTTCCCCTCACCCTTGCCCTCCATTACCCCACTCCCACCCCCAGTTTGCTCATGTAGATCTCATCATCTATTTCTCTGTCGTTGGGCGATCCTTGTGTCTTTCTTAGGGTCCTCTTTACTAGGTAGCCTCCCTGGAGTTGTGAGTTGCAGTCTGGTTATCCTTTGCTTTACATCTAGTATCCACTTATGAGTGAGTACATACCATGCTTGTCTTTCTGAGTCTGGGTTACCTCACTTAGGATGATTTTTTCTGGTTCTATCCATTTGCCTGCAAATTTCTTGATGTCATTGTTTTTCTCTGCTGAGTAGTACTCCATTGTGTATATGTACCACATTTTATTTATCCATTCTTCAGTTGAAGGGAATCTAGGTTGTTTCCAGGTTCTGGCTATTATGAATAATGCTGCTATGAACATAGTTGAGCATGTGTCCTTGTGGTATGATTGAGCATTCCTTGGGTATATGCCCAAGAGTGGTATAGCTGGGTCTTGAGGGAGGTTGATTCCCAATTTTCTAAGAAAGCACCGTATTGATTTCCAAAGTGGCTGTACAAGCTTGTGTTCCCACCAACAGTGTAGGAGAGTTCCCCTTGCTCCAACATAAGCTGTCTTCAGTGTTTTTGAACTTAGCCATTCTGATGGATGTAAGATGCAAAGAATCAATGAAGTAAACAGTTGGTTCTTTGAGAAAATCAACAAGATAGACAAGCCCTTATCCAAACTAACCAAAAGGCAGAGAGAGAGCATCCAAATTAGCAAAATCAGAAATGAAAAGGGAGACATAACAACTAACATTGAGGAAATCAGAGAACCATCAGGTCATACTTCAAAAACCTGTGCTCCACAAAACTGGAAAATCTAAAAGAAATGGATAATTTTCTAGATAGGTATCACATACCTAAGTTAAATCAAGACCAGATAAACTATTTAAATAGACCAATAACCCCTAAGGAAATAGAAACAGTCATTAAAAGTCTTCCAATCAAAAAAAGCCCAGGACCAGATGGTTTCAGCACAGAATTCTACCAGATCTTCAAAGAAGATATAATACCAATACTCTATAAATTGTTCCACATAATAGAAACAGAAGGACCATTACCAAACTCTTTCTATGAGGCTACAATTACCCTGATTCCCAAGCCAAACAAAGATGCAACAAAGAAAGAGAACTACAGATCAATCTCCCTCATGAACATTGATGCAAAAATACTCAATAAAATATTGACAAACAGACTCCAAGAACACATCAAAACAATTATCCACCATGATCAAATAGGCTTCATCCAAGGGTGGTTCAACATACGAAAGTCTGTCAATGTAATACACCATATAAACAAACTGAAAGAAAAAAAACCACATGATCATCTCACTAGATGCTGAAAAGGCCTTTGACAAAATCCAACACCCCTTCATGATAAAGGTCTTGGAGAGATCAGGAATACAGGGAACATACCTAAACATAATAAAGGCAATTTACAGCAAGCCAACAGTCAACATCAAAGTAAATGGAGAGCAACTCAAAGCGATTCCACTAAAATCAGGAACAAAACAAGGCTGTCTGCTCTCCCCATACTTATTCAATATAGTACTTGAAGTTCTAGCCAGAGCAATAAGACAACATAGGGAGATTAAGGGGATACAAATGGGAAAGGAAGAAGTCAAGCTTTCACTATTTGCAGATGACATGATAGTATACATGAGTGACCCCAAAAATTCAACCAAGGAACTCATACAGCTTATAAATACCTTCAGCAATGTAGCAGGATACAAGGTGAACTCAAAAACTTAGATATTTTAACAAATAGTGAATAAAAATTTTCACAAAATGATGTGGGCAGGGGAAGTAAAGTGGTGAGTTTTAGTTCAAGAGTCTCAGTGAATGTAATCACATTCAGGAGTAATATAGTTATCCTAGTTAGCATCTGCTGTCACTTGAACCAGCTCAGAGTCATCTAGGCAAATCTCAGTTAAGGGACTGCCTCAATCAGACTGGTCTGTGGGGCATTTCTTTGACTTTTGATTGGTGTTGGCAAGTGGGTCTAGGCTGTCTAAAAAAGCTAAGGAACAAGAGTGGGAGAGAGGGGTTCCTCCAAGGAGTGTTTCAGTTCCTGCCCTGACAGTAGAAGCTGAAATAAACCTTTTCCTTCCCCTGGTTGCTTTCAGTCAGAGTTTTATTACAGCAACAGCAACAGAAAGCAAACAACACAAACAGAAAGGAAAACAAAAAGAATATAATGGCTAGACTGGAAAACAAATTTAAGAAAAATAATGTCTGAAAACAAACACATGAGATACACAAAAAACAGGATGCAAGATAGGAAACACCAGTGACTTCTCCCTGAACCAATAGAAGACAGACAATGGAAGGAAAGGATAATCACAAATCTAAATATGACAAAAATAACCTTCAGAGTTAGGAGACAACACAGGTGTTACAACCTGGATAAATGCAACCTGGGAGAATACATTGCACACAGACTGTATTGCAAGACATAGAAAGGTTATCTATCCTTCAAGTCAAAAGGAAACTAAACAGATAAAAGTCTGGTTAAAACAAACAAACAAATAAGAAACTAATGAGCAACAGAAATAGTAAGAAAATAAATATAAAATGTGATGCTTTTTTCTCATAATTTTTGTAAAACACTGACTAAACAAAAGCAGCATTGTAAAGTAGGGTTTAAAACAGAAATAGAAATAAAATCACACAGACCAGTACCTAAAGCAGAGGGGTTCTGTGTAATGAAATCTCACTCGTAACGTAGCAGTTATGAAGTGTGAAATGTAGACTCTGAAGCAGACATAAGGAGAACAAGTAATGTGGGAAGTGATCCAGAGAATAACTGTAATGTGTGGCTGGGGTAGGGGTGGGGAGCAAGAGTGAAGAGCAAACAGAAGTTATCCAGCATGAAGAATGAAAGCCTACAATCTCATTGTATATACATGCAGTTAAATTAAAACGGTATATTCATAGACCTAGAGCAACCACTGGAAATCATTGGCATCTTAGTTTCTTTCCTGTTGGTGTGATAAAATAACAAAGGCAGCTTAAGGGAGAGAGGGCTTGTTTCAGCTCACAGTTCAAGGTGCATTCCATCATGACAGAGAAGTCAAGACAGGGGGAGCTTGAAGCAGATAATCACCTCACATCCACAGTCGGGATGTGGGATGAATGCATGCTGGTGCTCAGCTCCTTTCTCCATTGATATGGTCCAGAATCTACCATTCAAGGAATGGTCCTGCCCACAGTGGGTAAGTAGCAAATTCCCCCCAAGTGCCTGTCTTGAGGAGATTTCTACCAGGGTCCAGAACTGATGCTACAAGCAGCTAAGGATACTAATCTGAGGGATATTCAATGAATCTAAGCACACTGAGTTCTTTAGTCCATTCACTTTATTCTTCTATGTCAAATTATATCTACACAGTTTCTTTTGTGTTCTCATACTTAGATCCTTTCAGTCCTTCCTGCTCTCAGTCCCTCCTGCTGTTCTCTCACATCTATCTAGTTCTTTCCATCTCCATCCTCATCTTTGTTCTTCTCCATCAATTCTTTTCTTGCTGTTCTCTCATATCTATCTTGGACTTTTCACCTTCCTCCATCTTTTCTGTTCCCCCAAGCATATATATTCATTAACAACTTGTTAGTAAAAACTACAAAGTAAACTCTCAGGGACAACTATTCTGCTAAGAGTCAGTCACATTTGGCAAAGACTTGGTCAGCTGAAGTGGTGATTGATAACAGCTGTAGGTTGTAAAAAGTTCTGGCTCATCTCTTAAAGGGATAGTTACAAGGGTACAAGGGAAGAAATTAAACCAATGAAAGATTTAAGGAAAAGGCAAAGAATATATTTACTATTCTATGTGATTAATAATATCCAGACATGTTAGTCAGTTAATAGCCTTTTTCTATTAGTCACCTGAATCTCAGGACCTGTATATAATTAGTCTACTGAGCCTAAAATCTTGCATTAAAAACTACTGTAGAAATAAATACAAAGTGTTAATTGTTATTTGAATCAGAGTGGGGAGGGGCTGGTGGAGGAAGCTTAGGGCAACATAGGTGCTATTGCTCTCTTGAAGGACTAAGATACACCAAGGCCAGACACCTGCACTATCCCTTCTAGTATGCTATAATTCTTCTGAAGTGTTTTGATCCAGCAAGGCCAGGCACCTGCAATTCTGCTCTGTGAAAATTCTATGAGGACACTTTGTCTGGCCAATATTTGCCTTGTTAGTGGCTAAGGATAGAGAAGAAGACCTCTAAGTGTCTACAGTCCACATGGAACAATATAGATCTAGTACGAAGCATATTTTAGTGTTTCTATTCATAAAAATTGTACAGTTAAATAAGAAACCATCTTCTAGACTATCCACAATTTATGTGAACCCATAAGATTGAGATGGAGTCATGAGATTACATGTACACATTACATGGTAATGCACAGTAAATAGGGAGACTCATAGCTGTTATTGCACAGAAGTTTACAACAAGAGACAGCCAATTCATTCAAAAGGCAGTAATCTCATAATGCCTTGCGTGGTTTCCTCTAACAGAACCCTTAGTTCTGATAGGTTGACCTTCTGAACTCTAGTTGTCACTTGCTATATATTTCCATGGTCTTTTGCCATCAGCGGCTCTCAATAGGCAGGCCTTCCCTTGTCAAACAATGTAATTAAAATAATCCCCACAGGCATGTCTGATTAAGGAGGTGGTAGAAAGTGGTGTATAGATAACTCACTACACTCGATCTTAAAGAAACACATTTCAGAACATAAGTGCATGGCCTGATGTTGTAGCTCATGGGTAGAGTGATTACCTCCCATGCTTAGATGCTGGGGTCAACCCTCAGTGCCTAAATAAATAAGTAAATGTATGCACGCACACATACATATATACATAACCAGAGAAGTGTACAGCACTGACATTTTAAATGTTTGCTATGCAAACTGTGCATAGAAAAGCATGAAGCCACATTTAAAAGGAGTATTATGGGCTGGCACTGTAGTAGTAGAGCACTTGCCTCACTGCACATCAGAAGCCATTGGCCCACTGCCTGTTCA
>CABHPQ010152326.1:0-12998 GCA_902168405.1 Peromyscus aztecus | reverse complement strand
TTTTTTTTTTTTTTCATGAAGATCGATCAGTCACCCCTAACGTGTTAGGTGCTGGGCTCTGCACTGCAGATCCCACAGTACACGGAGCTGACCCAGCCCACTTCAGGATGCTGAAGGAGATCTATTACAGTGGTAAAAACTGGAAAGCCATCCCAGAAACTGTGACAATGCTACACAATCAGAAAAAATAAAGAGTTCACTTACAGGATGGCATATTAGTCAGGGTTCTCTAGAGAAACAGAACTTACAGAATGAATATATCTACATCTACATATGTAAAGGATTTATTAGAATAGCTTACAGGCTCATCCAACAATGGCTGTCTACCAATGGAAGGTCCAGTAATCAGTGTATGAAGCTGGATGTCTCAGCTGGTCTTCAGCATATGCCAGAGTCTTGCAGAAGTAGATTCTAATGCCAGTAAAGGGATGGATTTGCCAGAAATGGTAGACCAAGACAGAAGCTTTCTTCTTCTCTGTCTTTTATATAGGCTGCCAGCAGGAGGTATGGCCAGATTAAAGGATCTTCCCTGTTGGGGAATATTATTTTAAGGTGTGTTACTTTTGTTTATGTTGCATTTGTTTAACTCTGTGAAGCTGTGTTACTGTGCCTGTCTAAAACATCTGATGATCTAATAAAGAGCTGAACGGCCCATATCGAGGCAGGAGAGAAAAACAGGTGGGGCTGGCAGACAGAGAGAATATATAGGAGAAATCTGGGAGGAGAAAAGAAGTAGCCAGAGAAGGAGGCGGCATCCAGGGGCCAGCCAAGCCACAGAATAAGGTAAGATTTACAGAAGTAAGAGAACGGGAAAAGCCCAGCGGCAAAAAGTAGACAGGGTAAGTTAAGGAAAGCTGGCAAGAAACAAGCCAAGCTAAGGCTGGACATTTACAAGAATAAGCCTCTGTGTGTGATTTATTTGGGAGCTGGGTGGCAGGCCCCCCAAAAGAGTGAAAAACTAACAACATTTTCCACTTCAAAAGATCCTGATTAAAGATGGGTCTTCCCAATGGTTTAGTTAATAAAAAAGAAAAAAAAATCCCTCTCTCACAGGTGTACCCAGCCGCTTCCTGATGTAGTCAAGTTGACTTCTAAGAGCAATCATCACAAAGGGACTCTGAAGAGGGGACATTTGAGCCAAGACTAGAAGCAGAACAGATAGGGGCCCAGCAGAGGGCGCCTGTGTTCCTGGATAACCTTCTGGCCCGGACTTGGTTTCTAGACTGAAACATCCAGATTAGTCCTTCCAGACTGGTTCAAGTGCCATGCCCCAGGATTTAGGCTTTGTAGGCAGAATGGTCCTGAGTCTGAGCACAGGTACCGGACTGTCCTTAGCGATGGGGCTGTTTCTTTCATGAGAAAGCTTCTCAGGCTAGTGGTGGAGCACTTGCCTCTCTGCAGCACAAGACCACAGCAGGGGAATGGATAAACAAAAGGATGGAGGAATGCAAAAGGCTACAGTTAAAGGAGCCTGCTAGGTTCCTGCTGCTGCCAGGGGACATCTCTGGTACCTGGGTTTCCATCCTAGTAATGGGTTTTCCCAGTCTCACCCTCCAATAGGAGAGCTGGACAGTGTTGGGTGGATGAGAGAGAGAAAATTATTAAGATAGACGTTCACGGTGTATTACCCCCTATGGGGCTCAATAGTGCACTTTTTCCCCTCTTGGTTTTTGAGATGGGATTTCTCTGTGTATCCCTGGCTGTCCTGGAACTCGCTCTGTAGACCAGGCTGGCCTTGGACTCACAGAGATCCACCTACCTCTGCCTCCCGAGTGCTAGGAATAAAAGCATGTGACACCACCACCACCTGATTCCACTTTTTTTTAATTTTAATTTTTATTTTATAGAGACAGGATCACTTATATTCCAGGCTGTTCTCATATATTCAAGGCTAGCTTCAAATTCCCTATGTAGGATGCCCTTGAGTTTTTGATCCTTCGGCTCCCACCTCTGGAGTGGTGGGGTGACGGGGCGCACCACCATGCTGGGCTTATGCAGTCTGGGGATGGAACATTGGGCCTCCTGTATGCTGGACAAGCACTCTACCAACTGAGCTATGTGCCTAGCCCAGTGATAGTCCGCTTTCAAGCAAGACATGTACCTGTCCTTGAGAGGGTGGCCTGAGAGCTTAGCACAAGGGGAGCCAATCCCTGCAAGAGGCAGGCAGGAGATATGCTTGCCACAGTCCCTGCCGATTCCCAAAAATATCCCTGGCAGGGAGGGAGCCCCGCTTCTGGCGGCTTGCTCCTTTGCCTCGATGACCCTGGGATCTCCATCTGAAGTAACTAATAATTTATAAGTTGTCTCAGAACAAGGCTGATTCCCTGGTTCCCAGGGACCTGGCCTAAGTATTTTTGTATTTTCACAGATTTCAGCATAACATTTTAAAAAGTGGACCCTGGGCTGGTGGTGGCAGCACATACCTTAAATCCCAGCACTCGGGAGGCAGAGTCAGGAGGATCTCTGAAGTTTGAGGTCAGCCTGGTCTACAGAGTGAGTTCCCGGATAGCTAGAGAGGCACAGAGACACCCTGTCTTGAAAACCAAAATAAAAATAATAAATGGACACTGAACATTTCACAGACTAAGGAGTACACTTCTACCCTCTGCCTGGGTGGGGTGGCCAGCTATGTAGGATGCTATGCCTTGTAAGACCCTAGTGTATCCTTTTCTTTTTCTTTTTGTTTTGGTGTATCTTATTCATACTGGCTAATGGATATTGCCAGGCCCTCCTAGTCTAACCACTCACACCACTAGGGGACACCAAGGAGTCATCCAATGCCTCTCTGGAGATCCTGCAAATCCTTTGTCCCAAAGTCTCCAGCCTGAGTGGGGCACACCCTCACCTCAGGAGCGGGAAGGGAGGGGGCATTGAGTCAATGTTGAGCTGGAAGTTTCCTTTGTTCAGAAGCCTCCACTGGTCATTAAGCTTGTGTTTGGGGTTCCTTAGCCCCCTTGTTCTTTTCTGAGAGGAGGATGGGACAACTGTTTCCCTGATGTAGAAAGATCCCTGATGGACGAGCAGCTAGGTGATTTGGCCAAGGACATGCTTGCTAGCTGGGTCTGGAACTCAAGTCCCAGTTATAGGGTTTCCCAAAGGCTGATTCCTATGTTTAAATCCTGGTTCTCCCCTTCTGGACTGTGTGTGACCTTGGAGGTTCTGCTTAAGTCTCCTGAAGCTTGGCTTCATCATTAGTGAAACAGGGTCACCTGCCAGTCAACAGAATTAGAACGAATAGGCCTAGGGACGACACAGGTCATATAGTGCGTGCCTTTAAATTCAGCATTCTGGAGGCAGAGTCGGATAGGTCTCTGTTCAAAGCCAACCTAGACTAAGAGCTGATACCTTGTCTCAGTTAAACAAAATAAATCTCAGAAAGGCTGAAAAAGAGCCAGGTTGGGACCAGCATGAGGGAAACCTTCCAAATTGGCTCATACTGTCCTTATTACAATCACCCAAGGGGTAACTCCCCACCCCGTATATAAGCTCCCTTCCTCAAACCCACTCCGTAGGTGCCTCTGGGGATAACAAAATGAATTAACAGCGGTCTGAGGGAATGGAAAGCCTGCTTCCACAGCCTTCCCTTCCAACTGTCTGTCTCCAGCAGAGCTAGGCAGTGCCTACCCACTGTGGGGTGGGGAGAAGCAAGTTTTGCCTCTCAGATTTACCCAAAAAACAGGAGATCCTCCCCTGTCAAAGTCCTTCTTTCCTCTGGCCACCTTCTCACCAGAACACGACAGAGTAGAGACTCTGACCTAGTTTACAGATTTGAGGGCCAAGGTGATACAGCTGTAAGTAGATGGGCACCCACGAAAAGGACCTAATACAGAATATTCTCTCTCTCTCTCTCTCTCTCTCTCTCTCTCTCTCTCTCTCTCTCTAAGACAGGGTTTCTCTGTGCAGCCCTGGTGGTCCTGGAACTAGCTCTGTAGAGTAGACCAGGCTGGCCTTGAACTCAGAGATCTGCCTGCCTGCTGGGATTAAAGGCATTCCAGACTCAGAATATTTTCTCTTTCTTTCTTTTTCTCTCTTTCTCTCTTTCTTTCTTTCTCCTTTTTTTTAATTTAATTTTTTTCATTTTTCATACCAACCACAATTCCCCTCCTTCCCCTTCTCCTGCTCTCCCCATCACCATCCCACCCCCCATCCACTCCTCAGAGAGGGTAAGGCCTCCCTTGGGGTGTCAACAAAGTCTGGCACACCAAGTTGAGGCAGAACCAAGCCCCTCCCCACTGCATCAAGGCTGAACAAGAAATCCCTCCATAGGGAATGGGCTCCAAAAAGCCGGTTCATGAACCAGGGATAAATCCTGGTCCCACAGACAGGGACCCCACAAACAGATCAAGCCACACAACTGTCATCCACATTCAGAGGGCCTAGTTCGGTCCCATGCAGGCTCCCCAGCTGTCAGTCCAGAGTCCATGAGCTCCCACTAGCTTGGGTCGACTGTCTCTGTGGGTTTCCCCATCATGATCTTGACCCCCATCCCAGAATGTTTTCTTGTCCCCTAGCTTTTGTCCCTTAAATTCCACAGGTAAGATTTTTTTCTCTCTCTCCTGAGTGTTTTGCTGGGACATCATGCCCAGCAAAAAAACCCATTTTTTCTTTTCTGTTTTTTATTTATTTTGTATAGGGTCTCACTGTGTTTCCTGGTTGGCCTAGAACTTGCTGGCCTTGAGCCCACAGAAATCCTCCTGCCTCTGCCTCCTGAGTACCAGGATCAAAGGGCTGTGGCACCACACCCAGTCAAGACTCCCATTTCGGGGAGGATCTGTGGTTGGTATATAAGATGAATAGAAAATCTCTTTAATAATAATAACAATAATAATAATAATAATAATAATAATAATAATAAAGAAAAAAGGGGTTGGGGATTTAGCTCAGTGGTAGAGCACTTGCCTACCCTAGGTTCGATCCTCAGCTCAAAAAAAAAAAAAAAAGACTCCCATTAGTGCATTCCAGGAGTCTCAGCAGGTCCAGAGGGGAGCAGCAGGGCAGCCAGGTGAATGAGTCTGCTCGATGTGCACGTGTGCCTGTACAGGCCAGCCCACCTTTTGCTCTACATCCCCTTGGTTCCAGCTCTTCGCCAGCCTCTCAGCATCCAAGCAGACGCCTGCCACACCCCTGGGGTGGCTCTCAAGTTCAGTAAGTAGAGACCCAGCTCACCTGGGGAGATGCCTAGTGAGACAAGTATCCAGCTACAAACTAGGGCTGGGAGGTCAGACAGGGGCAGCCCGAGCGGGGGCGGCCCGAGGGCAGGACTGACGTTCTAGGAACTGGTGTCTAGGAGGCATACAACCATCTGCCCTCAACACGTGTTTCCATTCCTAGGGCATAAAGACCGTGGCATCGGCTGGGACAGTGGGGCTGTGCCTAGTCAGCTGTAAAGGGCTATTCACACCCCTGGGGACGCTGCTATCCTCTGCTGTGACCAGCTCCTCTCTCTCCTCCACCAGAACAGCCTCCCCACACCCCTCACCCTGGCCCTGGCACAACACACCATGCCTATTTAAGGCAAATCTCCAGATCTTTTAAATAACATTCGCTCCTTGTGAAGAAGGCAGGCCAGGCCAGAGTTTAGGAAAAGGGGGTGGGGGTGGGGCAATAACCGCTCAGAGGGTGGGGAAGACCAAGAGTGAGGAGGTGCAGATGTGAATTTCTCTCCTCCACAGGGTGTCTTGGAAAGATCCCAGCCCACCCCCCAAACCCCACCCCCGCCCTCCATTTGTTCTCAGGATTTGTTCTCCAATCCAGGAGAGAGGTACTCCCAGAATGCTAGTGTGTCCCTAGCTGGAGTCCAGGTGGAGTGGGGTGGGCAGGGGTAAGATTTTAGATGCAGGAGGGATGTACACTTGGGTGAAGGAACACACCCAGAGTGCCCAGCAGGGGAAGTGGGAGAGCCTGCAGGAGGACTGACCACTGACTGACCTCACAGACAGCCCAATGTGAAGGATGACCCACACTGCTATTTGATTCTATAACTCAAGGCTCAGAGCATCCAAGAGACCTGCCCAGGGCAGCACAGCTGGTGAACACCAGGGTTGATGTTTTTCTGCCCCACCCTGCCAGGTCTCTTTGGCTTGGGACACATGGGACACACGGTAACTCTTAGCACAGGCCAGGCCATTCAAAATCCACCCCCACCCCCACCTTTCTCTTTCTTTCCCTGGAGGCCCACCAGATCAACCTTTTCTCTCACCTGTACCTCTGCCCAGACCACCTGGATTCCTTCTTTTCCTCTTTTGCTCTTGGTATGTTTTCCCTAGGCAGGCCCTCCCCATCCCCAGCTCTGCATTGCCAATCCACCTGGGGTCCTCGCATGACTGATACCTTTCCAGGGTTCCAAAGGAGACATCAAGGGTCTTTTACAGATCAGGTTGCCTAGAAGAACCAGGCACTCACTTCACAGCTGTGTAAGCCGCAGTGCGAGCTGGCCCCCTCCCTGTGTCAGACCGGATTGTGCAGCTGGGACAGGAGGAGTGAAAGCCCTGGCTTGGCTTTCTTCTGGTCACTTAGAGCTGAAAGAGCCACAGTGGTCCAATTAATGGCCTGGGAGTACAGAGGAGCAGACTGTGGCCCTGAGAATGGCCCTTAGGGGTCCCAAAGTGAGAAATAAGCTTAGGTGGGTCTGATTGGGACCTCAGGTGAACCTCAGTCCCTGGGGTCTACTATGGGAGATTCGGCCAGTCTCAGTGCCTGTGTTGGGGGGCTGCATAGGAGTGAACTCTAATAGGTCCTTAAACTTGTTGAGGTCTTTCTAGTCGGGCTCTATTAACCCTTTACATCCTTGGTCAAAGGTCTTCCCCTCTTTGGGCCTCTGCCACATGGATGGATTATATAGATTTTGTTTTTGACAAAGTCTCACGTAGCCTAGGTTGGCCTCAAACTGTAGTGAAGGATGACCTTGAACTTCCAATTCTTCTGTCTCCACTTCCCCAGTGCTAGGATTACAAGGCTTGCATCTAGATGCCTGGTTTATACGGCACTGGGGGGCTGAACTCGGTGCTTCACGCATACGAGCCAAGCAAGCACTCTACCAGCTGGGCCACATCTCTGAGATCCCGTGCAGACCTCAGTCTCCTGCCAGTCCAGCCACATCCTCACAGATGCCAGCCTGCCCTCAGAGCCCACTGGGAGTCTCCAATATCTCTGGCTACCACACTCTTCCTTGTGAAGACCTGCCCCCCACATGACCCTGAATTCCTGAAGCTTTAGAACCTTCCAGGTTTCTCAAAGCCTGACTCAGAACAATCCACCTCATCATCCAGCATTTAGCCTGCCCTCCTGCACCCAACTTCCTCACTGCCAGGGACGCTAACAACCCCTCACTTGGGGTCTGGAGGTGGATTAGCACTTAACAGCACTTGCTGCTCTTTCAGAGGATTTGAGTTTGGCTCCCACACCCATGCTGGGCAGCTCACAACCACTTGTAACTCCAGCTCCAGGGGACCTGACACTCTCTTCTGGCCTTCGAGAGCACCTCACTCCTACACACACACACACACACACACACACACACACACACACACACACCTCAGAACAAAGCAAAGCAACCCAGCCTTTCACTTGGAGGGCTCTGAGACCTTTCCCTGAGGAGTCTGGGCAATGCTGGGTGTCTTGGCCAGTGCCTCTAGCTTCTCTCCTAGAAGTATAGCTGCCTACTCCATCCCCAGGCTTCTTCACTCAAGCTGGCTTGGTTCAAGTCCCACTCTTCGAGAGAGGCCAGTCCCCTTCTGTAGGCCTAACAGAGAGGGGACGTCCACCTTCCTGCCTCCGTGGGCAGCTCCCCCATCCTATGGAGATGCAGAACTGGGGGCTCCTGGAGACCCCACTAGTGGGACATTTGCTGTAGGAATGGCACACCACTGTCTGTGGTTTTCATGTGAGATTGTCTTTGACCCTCAGAAACATCTACACTGCCAACTGTAAAAACACTTGAGTTGAGCCTCAGTGAAGACTCCCAACTGGAAGTTGTGACCCTGTTTCGCCTTGTTTCAGTGACTGACCAAATGAACTCTTGGGACAGCCCCGCCTCTAGAGCCCAGGGACAAGCTGACAGGAAAAGGAAGCTATTTGGATGGTTAAGAGAGAAGCCAGAACCTGAACGTTCAGCAGAGCCTGAACACTGCTCACGAATTAAAAGATGTTGGGGAGGCCACATGCTTCCAAGCTTCAGGTTCCTCATTAGTAACATAGGGCTGGTGCCTATTCTACCCCAGGGCACAGGAGTCAAGTGATGCGTACAAACTGACTAGCTCAAAGCCTGGCACCTCACTGTGCACACACACAACAGCAGGATCAAGTACAGTGGTGCACGCCTGTTGTCCTACCTACTGGAGAGACTTACGTGGGGGGATACCTGAGCCCAACCTAGGCAACACAGTGGAACTACACATCACAGAACAAATCGGGGCGCTGAGGAGTTGGCTCAGCAAGGAGGGGCACCTTGAGTTCATCCTCAGAGCCCACTGATGTGGTGTAATCCCAGAATTCCTGTGGTGAGATGGGAGGCAGAGACTGGAGAATTGCCTGAAAGCTCCTGGGCCAAGTAGCCTGAAGTACACGGCAGAGCAGCAGAAACCACGGAGACCCTGAAACCCCGCCTGAGCAGTGAGAAGGTGAGGAATGTCCTGAAGGTTGTCCCAACCTCCACATGTATGGTATGGCAGCAGACCTCCACACGTATGGTATGGCAGGCCTCCACACGTATGGTATGGCAGGCCTCCACACGTATGGTATGGCAGACCTCCACACGTATGGTATGGCAGACCTCCACATGTATGGTATGGCAGGCCTCCACATGTATGGTATGGCAGATCTCCACACGTATGGTATGACATGCATGTACACACGCGCACACACACATATACACACACACACACAAAACCATAAATAAATAAAAATTGGTAGCTATAGCTCTTGGGATGTTTTGTGATGTTGAGGATTGAACCCAGAGTATTAGTCCATGCCAGACAAACCCTCTACTACTGATCTGAACAACTGTTGGGGGTGGATATTGTAGGGAAGTGGTTCTTAGGTGGTTTGCTAAAGATGGTCAGAAGATAAAGTAAACATAAAGCCTCAAACACGATGCTAAACAACCTACATATATCATCTCATTGAAGTCCGTTTCTTCCTCTGTTACAAGGGGTTTGAGACAAGTTTCCCGAGTCCTCTCCAACACAGAGAATTGTAAAAAACGTTTTAAGTAAGACTGTTTACTTTATTAAACAGTTTCTTTCTTGTTCTGTTTATATTCCAATGGTTGCTTTGTTTCTTGGTCCTGAAGACTGAACCCGGGGCCTGGTGTATGCTAACAGTTGTCAATGGTCACAAATGGGTTTGGACCCAGAACCAGGAGAGAGGCTGTATCTTTCACTCGTTTGCTCTTGTGATGGCCTCGCTATCCTACAGAGCCCTGCTTGGCGTGAGCTCACCACGCAGAACGAGCAGGCATCAAATTTTCAGTGATTCTCCTGCTCTGTCCCTCCAGTGCTGGGATTAGAGGTGTGTGCCACCATGCCTGCCTGAGACTCTTTCCAGAGTGGCAGGCGGCACTCAGAAGGAATGGGAAGGATGTGTCCCTTGAAGGCAGTGACATCATGGAAGCTTAGCTCTGGCTTCTGCCCAGCATCTGGTTCTGTGGGACTACGTGAGGCCCAAGGCTTGGGCCTGGAACTTGTCAGCCTCACCTGTCAGCCCTCCTCTGGCCAGTATGCAGGGGCCAGCAGTTATCACTCGAGACGGCATGGCTGAGGGAGAGGCAGATGTAGTCAGAGTCTGGAGCCAAAGCATCCCCGGTCTGACTGTACCGCTAAGCGACAAGCCCTGGGAAGCTCTCAAAGACACACTCTTTCGTGCGCTCCTTCATTCACCTTCATATTAATAAACTGAATACTCAGCAGCTGGGCATGATGGCACACGCCTGTGACCCCGCATTCAGGAGGTGGGAGATGAGGAGTTCAAGGGTGACGGGGTAGGTTCAAGGCCAGGGCTACATGAGACTTACCTCAAAAACAATTACACATAGAAATTAAAAAAAAAAATAACATAGACGTACATGTCCTGGCGCTGAAATGGCTCCAGGGAATCAGACAAAACTTCCTTCCTACAGTCTAAAAGAGAAGCAGCTGAGTGTGGTGGTTCACCCCTGATTTCCGGTAGTTGGGAGACTGAGGCAGTTTCCAAGTTTGAGGCCGGCCTGGGCTGAAAAAGACAAAGCAAAACAAAACAGTAGCTGTAACAGTCCAAGAAAGCAGAAACGTATTAGAAAATAACAGAAATTCAGTACTATAGAACTGTCTAAGAAAGCTGCTTCGCCCCCCGCCCCCCACAGAGTTTCTCTGTGTAGCTCTGGCAGTCCTGGAACTCACTCTGTAGACCAGGCTGGCCTCGAATGCAGAGATCCACCTGCCTCCACCTCCAGAGTGCTGGGATTAAAGGCGTGCGCCACCACTTCCTGGCTAAGAAGGCCTGTTTCCAGATGAAAAAGGGATATATGGCTATGAAGAACATTCTAGAGAGAGAAAGGGGTGTATATAAAGCCCTGATAGGAAAGCTTTGGATGTTTGCAGAACCTTAAGACCAGTGTAAAATGGGCACGTGGCAAACTGTTTTCTAATAAATGCCAATTGAGCAAATGAAAAAAGGATCGTAGCCAGACAAGGTGGCAATACCTATAGTCACAGCACTGAGGCAAGGCAGGAGAGCCTCAAGTTCAAGGTTAGCCTGAGCTACACAGCCAGACCATTTCTGAAAACAACCGACACAGCAAACAAAAATAACCACAAACCCCACAAACACATAAGTATCTCTGCTTCCAGTCTAGATGATGTATATTCCCACGTAAGACACACAGAGTACCATCTCCACCCACTGCATTTGAGATACAAGGATTCTCCAGACACTAAAAGGCAGACAAGGAAAAATAGTGACTGCTCAGTAGGAAACAGTGAGGTCAGTTCTATGAATGTCCCATCGTGTTGCCTAAACAGTTTCCAGATCTCAGCCTGGGGAGGAGGCGCTCTAGGAACCCCTCTTCATAAATGAACACACAACAGCCAGGGGTTCAAGTCAGAGAGCTGAAAAAGAACATGTACACAGTTGGCCATATTCCATATGTATAAAAACTAGAGAGCAGGGGCAGAGCGCAGTGTAACACATGCGGCCTCATGTTCCACCTCAGCCCTGCAAACAAAATGACACAAAACCGCCGGGCGTTGGTGGCGCACGCCTTTAATCCCAGCACTCGGGAGGGAGAGCCAGGTGGATCTCTGTGAGTTCGAGGCCAGCCTGGTCTACAGAGTGAGATCCGTGACTGGCACCAGAACACGGAGAAACCCTGTCTCAACAACAACAACAACAACAAAAAGACACAAGACCAAACCCATAATTGAACTGTAGAGATGAAAAGCACAGCATCGAAATGAAAATCCCACCAGGTGGACTCACACCCTGGACACTAGCCAGATGAGCAGCTGGAGACTGTGGCCAAGCACTGCTAATCCCAGCACTCGTGGTAAGTAGAGGCAGGAGGATCAGGAGATCAAGGTCATCCTTAGCTGCACAGTGGGGTCAAGACCAGCCTGGGTTATATGAGATTCTGTCTCTGAAAGGGATATTTGTGTGTATGTGTACTGAATGGCACATGCC
Organism: Peromyscus aztecus; assembly: GCA_902168405.1. Taxonomy (NCBI): domain Eukaryota; kingdom Metazoa; phylum Chordata; class Mammalia; order Rodentia; family Cricetidae; genus Peromyscus; species Peromyscus aztecus. The sequence goes on along the minus strand of CABHPQ010152326.1, from coordinate 1,346 downwards.
TGTAACCTCATCTCTTGGGAGGCTGAGGCCAGAGGATTACTATAAATTCAAGGCCAGCCTGGTCTATATATGGGACTCCATGTTAGCCAAGGTTACATGACAAGACCCTGTCTAAAAAAGAAAAAGAAAATTATAATACAGTAAGATACCTCTAAATAACACAGATACAAATATTTAAATCTTTTTCTTTCCCTCATATTTTAAGTTTGGTGTTTTTGTTTGTTTGCTTGCTTGCTTGTGTCTGTGTACAACATGCATGCAGTACCTGCCAAGGCCAAAAGAGGGCACTGGATCCCCTGTGACTGGAGCTACAGATGATTATGAACCACCATGTAGGTGCTGGAAATTAAACCTGGGTCCTCTGCAAGAAAAACAAGTGTTCTTAACCACCGGCCCATCTCCCCAGCCCCTTCAGGCTTTTCACACTGAGTTCTCTAGTCAAGCATGGAAGCAAACACCCTTAATCCCAGCACTCGGGAGGCAGAGGCAGACAGATCTCTGTGAGTTCAAGGTCAGCATGGTCTATATAGGGAGTTCCAGGATAGCCGGAGCTACACAGAGAGACCTTGCTCCCAGTCTCAAAAACAACCAGACCAACCAAACACCTTGTTCTCCAGTTGGGCCCACATACTTACATGTCTGTGAGGGTTCTGGAGAGGCATGAAGAAACACCCGAGTCTGGATGGGGTCTAAGACTCCAATGGGATAAAAAGCCATCTATCCAGCCTCTTACGACACAGGAGTTAACAGACAGAGTGCTCTTGTGTACTAGCATGTTACACGCTTTCTACGGCACTGGTGTATGCACAGCCTGGTAGTATGTTTTCCTGCGACACGCCCCTTGTTTTTCTGTTCCCTATGGCCGCTTTCCTACTAAGGTTACAAGGGCTGCCTGTAGCAGCCATAACAGGCATGTGGTTGTGGTTACAGAGTCCTGTGTAACTAGCTTTTTATGGTGATAATTATACAGATGTGTCCTGGTTGTTTTTTTGTCAACTTGACACAAACCTAGACATATCTGGGAACAGGGAATCTTTTCTTTTTTTTTTTTTTTTTAACTTAACATAATTTTATTGGTTCTTTGGGAATTCTACATCATGCACCCTAATTCCTCTCACCTCCCAGTCCCTTCACCCCTGTATCTCCCCCGAAAGGAAAAAAAAAAAATCAAACCAAACCAAGCACACAAACCCAACAAAACAAAACAAAACAAAACACCTCTTGGATCCTCCATCTTTCCCACCTCTCTCTCCACTCTTCATTCGTCCTGGTGACATCGGGAGCTGCAGTGTGTCACCCAGTGTCACACACCCTTTTGTCCAATCAGATTTACTTGCCAATGTTCA
>CABHPQ010152324.1:13653-27766 GCA_902168405.1 Peromyscus aztecus | reverse complement strand
CCGCAGGGCCCGAAGCGTTTCCGCTTTGGCAAAAGCTGGACAACCGCACCTCACATCCTGGGGCGGAGACCGCAACACCCCAGAGAACTACAAGCCCCGGCAACTAGGCGCATTGCTTGGTTGTGGGAATTGTGGTCCCCGATAGAAGCAAGGTATGCTGGGATATGTAGTCCGTCCTAACTTGTCAGTCCCCAGCACCAAGGCCCTCCTTCTGCCCTTAAAATGCCAACAGGAACATTCATCTCCTGTCTTGAAAGTGTTTTCTTTGGTTGAACAGTGCTCACAATGTTGTATGTGTTGTTTCTTAAGCTCCGTGGCCCAGCATTGACAAAAATCTTAAGAAATGCTGTTTTCCATAATGAACCTGAGAAAGGGACACTTTTAAAGGAGTTTATCTTATAGACATGTACCTTACCTGTAGATAGAACTTTAGCGCCTGCAAGGGAGCCTCCCGCGGGGGTTGTGTGTGTATGTTTATTGAGGATTCGTGTAGCATGTAACACAAGATCTAAATAAAAAGATACTAATTAGTGTATAAAATAATTTATAGGGTTTTTTTTTATAGTAGAATACCTTTCTCTTATTGGATCTGATTAGATTTTAAATATAAAGAAAATTATTGAAATGTGAATTTACCAGAAATGTATGGGCTGATACACATGGCTTGAAATGTTTGTTTGAATAATTTGTATTAAAGCTAATACCAAAGCATTATCTTTCTTATCTTCTAGAAAACTGACAAGAAGCACATTGTTTAAGTTTAGATTGTTCTCAAATTTGAAGTTCTAAAATTTCAAAGAGTGTTTAGCTGTACAAACTTTGTTTCCTTCTTTCCAAATATTTAGTTTTTGTTTATTCACTTGAAAAATTCTTCTGAGTGTCACTCATCATGGATAAAGAACAGAGCTCCACACTATAAGAGCTGAAACACATCCCCCTCTTCTCAAGGAAGAAAGATTGGGTTCTCAATTCAATTAACTATTAGGACAAGATTGAGTGACTAAGCCGTAGAAATAGGCAAGACAGGAAACATTTCATGAAGAGATGATTCCAGGTACAAGGCTTTGATTCTGGAAAGTTGATGAGATGTTAACCATCACATATAGCTTGGGATTAATCTGCATATGACAAAAAGCAGCAAAACTCACAATGAGAGATCATAAAGTATCTCTCAATGTGCAGAATGTTGACAAGAAAAGGGCATGGGAGTGCTGGTGATGCTTCCAGCTGTGATCTGGTGGAGGTAACACACATTTACATATCACTGAAAATTCCACTGAACTCTACCTTTAAGATGGATGTTGTTTTTAACTAAGTCAATAAAGACTCTGGAACCAGATGCTGGGGTGAAAACCTGCTAGCTCAGAGAGGCAGAGAAAGCACCCAGCTGCTTTCTCCTCCTTGGAAAGAGCTTTTTCTTACACCCTCTCAAACAAAAACTCCTCCAACTGGATGTCCCTCGCTTCTGCCTTCTACTTCCTATGTCTCCTCTCTCTCTCTCTCTCTCTCTCTCTGTCTCTCTGTCTATTTCTCTCTGTCTCTCTCTGTCTCTCTGTCTCTGTCTCTCTCTCTGTCTGTCTCTCTCTCTGTCTCTCTATCTCTCTGTCTCTGTCTCTCTGTCTCTCTCTATCTCTCTGTCTCTCTCTCTGTCCCTCTGTCTCTCTCTGTCTCTCTGTCTCTTTCTCTATCTCTCTGTCTCTCTCTCTGTCTGTCTCTGTCTCTCTCTGGCACTCTCTCTCTGTCTCTCTCTGTCTCTCTGTCTCTCTGTCTCTCTTTCTCTCTCCTCCCGACTTACTCTTACTCTCTATTGTTGTTTCTTATCAACTGGTTGCTTGCTCCACCTCTTAACCTGCGGTTGATTTTATTTAATCTTGTCTACAATAATCAAGCAGAAAGCTCTTGGAGTAAAGGTGTGTGCTAGGGTGGAGCCACACCACAGCTAGAAGCAGGTTTTTCCAGTAAATAATGCAGTCTGGGGTTCACAGTGTGAAAAAATGTCCTGCAACAGATGGATCCTCCTTGTTGTGTGTATGTGGTATGTGATCAAGAAGTTAAGAACTGAAAGTAGCAGTGAAGCAAACTGTCCAGAGGAGGTCACATCCACCTTAACTGGAAGAGGAAGAGTTTGAAAGGGTCACAGCTGTATTCTGCTACCCAGAGATTCAGGATCTCCAAAGAGTCAGGGGACTCACCAGGTCTTTCTTGAATAGTCAACCTTAGGATTTATCACCAATCTTCATGACACAGACCATAGAAATTATGTCATTGTGGAAAAGAAAACTGTGGTCTGACAGCAGTATATGAAGCTTTTTAGCAATGGCTTTATTTATTTATTTATCTATTTATTTATTTATGGTTTTTCAAGACAGGGTTTCTCTGTATAACAGCTCTGGCTGTCCTAGAACTCACTCTGTAGACCAGGCTGGCCTGGAAGTTACAGAGATCCACCTGCCTCTGTCTCTTGAGTGCTGGGATTAAAGGTGTGTGCCACCACTGCCCAGCACAATGGCACCTTTTTAAAAATTATTTTTAATTATATGTATGTGTGTGTAGGGTGTATACTTGTGAGTACAGGTGCCGCCAGAGGCCAGAGGCATCATTTGGAGTTACAGATGGTGGTGAGTTGCCTGATACGGCTTCTGGGACTTCTGGAATAGCAGTATGCGCTCTTTAACTGCTGAGCAGTCTTTGTAGACACTAGCAATTACATCATTTAATATTTATCTGTATTGTCACCTGGTTAGATAAACTTCTACTGAAATGAAATATATTAAAGTCGAAGATATATTTCTGTGACTTTCTCACCAGGCAAAGAATATGTTTCCCACGATCTTTGCATAAATGGTGTGATCTCTATTACTTTTTCCCCACATTAATTAGGGGGTCGTCTAAGATCTCACTTTGCTTATCCAAGTTCATGAGGCTCTGCCTCTGGGACTTAAAGATTGTTCGTCTTTGGAATCTTAATGACTCCTCAGAGCTGCTCGCATTTTTAATTTTTTTCCCAAACACTTCCGCTTCACCTTCAGGAACTGTGTTTGCCCTGTTGAGAAACACTGACAGAAGAAAGGGGTTTTTCCCAACTTTGGAGCAATCTTAACTTTCCCATTTCCTCTCAAGGTAAGGGAAGCTCTTTAGGAAACCCTCTTCACCCAAGGAAGTGCTCATGAGCTGACCAGCAAGTCTCTCATAATATAACAGCATTACTTTTCTATTATACTTATTATTGTCTAGTCTGTATTTTTTCCCTTCAGAGTGTTTGCCGCATTGTTAAGTTAATATGGGTTTTTTTCCCCCATTATTTCCTCTACTTGTCTTGATGCACATATTTTCTCTCTTAGTGTCAAAATAAGGTGATGGTGAATTAGGAGTCCTTTCCGAGCTGAGAATACTTTTGTAATCTGGTAACCTTTGGCATGAAGCACATATCCTAGTGAATGATGGCGCACTTAAGAGTGATTCACCACTGAACATTACAGAAAATGGGCTGAGGGGCTCAAAAATTCAAGGCAAGTTCCTTCTACTCAGCGTGGTGTATATACTGTACTCTCACTTTTCTACCCCCTATTATGTGGTTAAGAGAGAGGAGATAATGACGGCTTCCTAAAGTTCCCTGTAATGCACTCCAAACTCCGTTAGGTGTAATGGTTTTAAAAGGCAGAATGAAAACACAGCCAGGAGATCAACACAAAAGGAATCATTTTCTGATAGCGACAGTGAGCCTGCATTCACACACACACACACACACACACACACACACACACACACACACACCGCCCATTAACTGTAATGTGAATTATGAGTGCCCTATTAAAGGAGCTTACACCCTCCAGATGTGATGAGGGGATGCTCAGTCTCCCTGGGTTTATTGTATTGATTTAGTTTCTTGTGGTAGAATAAAATCACGAAGTGTTTTTTTGCAGAGCTATTCCTGGATGTTCAGTATGTTGTTTTTGGAACTTGGGGCATGCAGAACAACAATTACTAATCCCCAGGCAAAATACAGTTAATCACAGATGATGTGTGAAACCCAAGCCAGACTCAGATTGATTAATTTTCAGGTTAGAAGCATTGACCTGTCATATTCCTCTTTGAATAAATATTTATTCAACATTTGACCTTTCTGGATCTAGGCAAATTTCAGGGTGACTAAGATTTCTACATTAACATGGAAATGATCTTTTAATTATTCAGAATGTTGATTAACAACATGTCCAGATTTGCATAAAAGGAAAGAAATGTAGTTTTACTCAGTAATATTTCCAGCCAACATTTCTCTATAAATGAATATAGAAACCTTGATCACTGGCAGATACTCAGCTTTGAGAATGCTGTGTTGGCCAATGTCTGAATATATATATGTGTGTGAATAGGCACACATGCTTACACACTGAGAAATATTTACACCAATGTAACATGGTCTCCTGAGCTTTCAAGTGGTGTATCCTGCAGATCCCACAGGCACTTGACATTCAACATGTGCAAGCCTTCCCAGCAAGCCTCTCCTGTTCCCAGTCTCACTAAAGGAAGCTTCTATTCCTCAGTTACTCAAGCCACAGGGGCACTAAAGCACCATCTTTCAGATTCCACATCCCCACATTGACCACTGTGGGTTTCCTCACAGGTACCTCACTCATCATGGCGCCTCATTTTCAGAGGCTACAGGAGGGCCTCTTGTGGTGTTGCAGCAAGTATGAATCTAGCACCAGACCAGAACATCCTGAGGACACACAAATCCAGCATGCTGAGATCCAAGATAGCTCCAGAGTCAGAGACGCAATAGAAAGTGAAGCAGTGGTGGTTGGAGGGGTGGTGGGGGTGGAGACGTAAGATGGGGGTTATGTCCCTAGAATTAGGAATGCAGGCAAGGACTTGGTCACACGTGGCCTAAAATGGTAAACGAGGAGAATTAGAGTGATGCCCAATATATTGTTTTCAAGTCATTGTAGAACAAAACAATGGGATAAAACAAACAAATGTCCTACTTAGAAATTATTCCTGAGCCAGGTGTGGTGGCACACTAGAGGAGTTAGATGATTCTGGGAGGAAATGTTTTCATCAAATGGATAGACAGTCCCCTGCCCCAAAAGACCAACACTAGTGGGGTCACCTCCAAGACAGACATAAGGATTGTGGCATCAGGGATTTCTGGTCTTCAGACACTGAGGGCTGATAATGTATCTGTCAAATTTCCACAGAGCTACAGAATGTGGAAGAAATTAGAAACTCCCAAAGCAAACTGTTTGAATTTTATCAATGCTTAAAGTGCTGTTAAGACTGAAGTCACCATGTTAAAGAGAAGGGGATCAGCAGGGGTCGGAGGGGTCAAGAGAGGATCTTGGGGGTGAATATGATCAAAATACATCATATACATATAAAATATAATAAAACCTATTATCATACATAGACTGCAGCCAGTGAACTGGGGATATAGCATGATATATCATGGGGATATAGCATTTCCCAAGCACATATAAGACCCTGGATTCAACTCATAGCATCACAAAAAAAATAATAATAACTACAGTTATCATCTTAACCCATTCGAATGTTTGTGTTTATCAAGTGTGCTGTTCAACCAACTTTATAAGTAAAAGTTTGCTGTGAAACAACCATTTTGTACATTGTGAATATGTATTACTCTCATTGTTTAACAAAGAGCCGGCTGGCCAATAGCTAGGCAGGAAAAGGTTAGGTGGGACTTGCAGACAAAAAGAGAGCTTGGGGTAGAAGAGAATGGAGTCACCAAGAGACATGGAGAGAAGCAAGATGAATATGCCATGCTGAAAAATGGTACTGCCATGTGGTAGAGTGTAGATAAAAAATATGGGTTAATTTAAGTTGAAAGAGCTAGTTAGTAACAAGCTAAGCTATCAACCAAGCATTTATAATTAATAATAAGTCTCTGTGTGGTCATTTGGGAGCAGGCTGGCAGGACAGAGCTGGCCAGTGGTCCTGATGAAAAACTCCACCTACAAAGGTTAAATGTGAAATTGAGTGCACAAAGTAGAGCCAAACTGATTAAATTATGGCCTTATCTACTTCATATACTGGGCCTTGTGTGTGTGTGTGTGTGTGTGTGTGTGTGTGTGTGTGTGTGTGTGTGCTTGTCTTTTGTCCTTTGGTTTTTCAAGACAGGGTTTCTCTGTGTAACAGTTCTGGCTGTTCTGGAACTTGCTCTGTAGACCAGGCTGACCTCGAACTCACAGAGATCCACCTACCTCTGCCTCCTGTGTGTTGGGATTAAAGGCATGCACCACCACTGCCTGGCTCATACTGGAGTTTTTAAAGATAATTTTGTTAGAATGAAGGTTCTGCTGTCCACAAACAACAGGCCCCTGTCCACAGCCTGGGACTTCCCAGGTACCTATCTGAGGCTTGTGTCCTGCACCTGTCCAGCCACATCCCCACTGAGGTCCTCTTCTGTGCAAGAGGATTTCCAGGTGCCTTATGTCCAAAGGCTTCTTCTCTCCCCATTCTCTGAAAAGCTGTCCTCAATTTCCACTCCACCCCTTAGCTCTTACCCTAGTCTCTGGTTGTGTCTCCCTCCCTCCCTCCCTCTCTTCCTCCCTCCCTTCCTCTTCCCACTTAGGGTTAGCTAAGTCACATACAGGACTGTGACATTTAGAGACAGTATTTCATTCATAAGGTTTTTCATTCAATGTTCATTCAAAAACACTAGTAGAGCATGGTGGTACACCCCTGTAATCCCAGCACTGGGGAGGCTGAGCAAGGAGGGTCATAAGTTCAAGGCCTGCCTGGGCTGCTCAATGAGACCTTGTCTCAAACAAACAAAAGTATTTACTAAGTGTGAGTTAATAACTCATGCTGTGTCACATGGATTTGAGAGTCATGGGCGTGTTTATACAAGGTGCATCCAACAGTTAGAGTGGTAAGCGTTCTGAGAATGAAGGAGGCGAGGCTGCTTTGCAAGAGCAGCTCGCTCAGGTTTGTGCCCACAGGGTGCATGGATGTTGGTGAACATTCGAGATGAAAGTGTCTGGTAAAGGGCGGAGCTGAGTATAACATGGACAAAGCTGGTAGAATGGAGCCAGGGCCCACATTACAACTGCTGAGGAGTTTTATATTGTTGGCAACCGAGAACCACTGATGCATTTTACAGTGCTTGGGTGCTCTAATTCATACTTTTAAAATATTTTGGTAGCTGAATGAAAGATGAATTGGTGGGGACTTAGATCAGGGGTAGGAAAACCACTTAGCATCTTAAGTGAGAGATAATTAGATGAAGGAAGACAATGGGAGAGTTGAGGATAGACTTGAGGAATAGTTTTAAAGATGGTGAAGAAAGATGGATGAGTGATTTAGGGCACGGGACACACCTGTGAGTCCTAAGAGGCATGACAATTTGGTCTAACATTTACTTAATGGGTCTGCGAGCCAAGTGATTTTCTATGAATACAATTTGAATATAGAAACAACTGAATATAGAAATTCTCATTCTGCCTCACTCTCCCCCACTAAGAGTCAGTAGGCTGAAAGAGATGGCACAGTCAAGTTAGGTGAGACCCGATGGGAAGCTAGAGGGCAAGGAGGCAGCGAGATGGGTGAGGAGAGGTAAAAGCACATGGGGACAGACAAAGGGAAGATGTCAGGAAACACAAGAGGTTTGCTTCTGACGATAATATATGGCACTTGTTTCTGCTGGAAACCAGACAAGCTCATTACTTTTTTGTCAACTTGACACAAGCTGGGGTCATCTGGGAAGAGGGAACCTCAACTGAGAAAATGCCTCCATCAGATTGGTGTGTAAGCAAGTCTATGGGGGCATTTTCTTGATGAATGATTGATGTTGGAGGGCCCACATCATTATGCGTTGGGCTGTCCCTAGGAGAGTGGTCCTGGCTGATCATCAGAGCAAGCCAGTAAGCGGTGTTCCTCTGTGGTCTCTGCTTCAGTTCCTGCCTCCAGGTTCCTGCCCTGGGTTCCTGTCCTGGCTTCCCTTCCTGGTGGACTGTGATTAGGACGTGTAAACCAAATAAACCCTTTCCAAGTTGCTTCTGGTCATGGTGTTTTATCACAGCAACAGAAACCTAACTGGGACACCAGTCAAGATAAGTTCTGGGTTTCACCTGACTAGACTGCTGACTTCAATCGTTTATAGCTCACTTCAGGGTAAAACACTCCACAGAGTACTGCAAAGCCAGCAAAGTGTATGTATTGCCTATTTGTTTGGTTTTAGATTTTTCTTTATTGTTCCAGGGAAATGTTTTCCATAAATAAGACCATTGCACATTTTATCGCTTTTTATAAGAAACTGCGTGTGAAACTTGAGTAAATTGATACCATATTTCTTACTAATCCTAATATTTGGGATCCCGTATTGGATATCCTGGGCAATGGTCCCATACTGTCCTTTATTTCGGAGTAAGTGGAGTGAGGCAGATGGAGGACTCCAGAGTTCTTCTAGGACATTGTATTTGATGTTGTAGATACAATACTGCTTTCTTTCTCTTGACCCAAATTTAAACTGCACTTGCACATGTACCTCTGTATGTGTGGGTGGGGGCTGTCAATTCCTCAAAGGGTGACCTACCATAAAACTCAATGCAGAGGAGAACAGAGGAGGTAAATCATTCACATACAGATGTCAAAGAATTTAAAAAATGGAGGAGGCTGGAAAGATGCTTCAGTGGTTAAAAACACTTGCTACTCTCCCAGAGCACCTGAGTTCAGTTCCTAGCACCCACATGCTGGCTTATAACTGTCCATATAACTCCACTTCCAGGGGATATGGCATCCTCTTCTGACCTCCTTAGGTACCAGGCATGCACTTGGTAGGCGTACATAGTTCCAGGCAAACACTCATCCACATAAAATACAAAATGAACAAGTCTTTTTTTGTTTGGTTGGGTTCTTTTGTTTTGTTTTGGTTGGTTGTTTTGTTTTGTTTTGGTTTGGTTTTTGGTTTTTCGAGACAGAATTTCTCTGTGTAACAGCTCTGGCTGTCCTGGAACCTGTAGACCAGTCTGGCCTTGAACTTACAGAGATCCTCCTGTCTCTGCCTCCCAAGCGTTGGGATTAAAGGAATGCGCTACTACCACCTGACTGAACAGGTCTTTTAAAAGATGGGGAGGAGTTACTTAATGCCATACTTTAAAATTTACATTTGTATTCCCACATTCTTGAGCAGTTTGGTGGCATATGCTTTTAATCCTAGCACTTGGGGCTGAGATAGGAAGATTGTGAATTTGAGACCAGCCTGGGAGAGTTAGTGAGTCCAGATCAGCCTGTGCTATATAGCAATAGACTGTCTCAAAAAGAATAACAACAAAAACACTGAAGAAAGAAGAAATATCTCCGTTCTCCTGCGCTGGGGATGCAGCCTACCTAGCATGTGCAAGTCCTGAGATCCCTAGGAAGATGAAGTTCTGATGTTCTTGCCCTGTAGCCTTGATCTCAGCGCTGAGAGTACCTATACAGTCCTGGAGATTTGAGCCATAAGTGAGAACACTTTGGCAACATCACATGCAGGAAGAGGGAGAAGGCTTCGTTGCTTTCTGAGCTTAACTGCAGCAAATGATTGACTACTGTGGAACATCTCAGGTCCTCAGGAAGGGGTCACACACCTGCAGGAATGCAAAGAGACCACTGGAAATGCTTACATGCAAGGAGTGGCGATGGAAATGTTGTATGTGGAAGGGCCACAGAAAAGCACCGCTGAGCACTGGTGTGCTCTTTCTGTTTGGGTCTTGAAGTGTAACAATTTTAGGCGGATTTTAATCTACAAGACTTGAAAGGACCTGGTCCTGGTATGAAGAGTTATGCTTGCCAATAAGGATGAGCCAATATACAATCCTTCTCTTTGCTATGAGTCTTGGGCCGATTAATTATTGATTTCCAGATGTTTGAGACCACGTTCCAGATGACAAGAGAGAGGACTGTTGGCAAACAGATGCAGTTCAGAGGCGCGAACAATTAGTCTGTCCTTGTTTAACTTCAGTTAAAGTGTACCATTGGCTAAGCTAAGACAGCAGCAGCAGGAGATGGCAACACACTTGTTCACGCAGGGAAAACGCAGCCAGATGGAAGCATCCTGAAGGTTATCGTGTGTTGATTATGACAGATTCTCTCCAAACTTCTAGCACTTCACTGAGTTGGCTATTGTAGTGCAGTGTGTGTGTGTGTGTGTGTGTGTGTGTGTGTGTGTGTGTGTGTGGTATTTGCTTTTCTTTGTTGATTTATTGATTGACTTATTGAGACAGGGTCTTGTCTCTCTTTACTCCCCCTCTGCTGTAAAGTGTGCCGCTCTGTCTCGCCACACCCTTCCGTTATGATGTTGTGCCCATGGACCCCAGGTGGTAATCTTTGAAACCTTGGACCCAAATAAGAGTTTTCTTCTTTTAAAATGTTCGGTTCATGTGTTTGTCACAGCAATGGAAAAACTGGGTACCACAACACAACAATCATATATGATGTAACTACAGTCACATGTGTGTGTCCATCGGATGTCTTTGTTAGTTTCCTGTTTCTGTTGTAGCCAGTTACCATATACCTTGTGTCTTAAGACAATACAGATAGTGTCTTACAATTTTTGTCATTCAAAATCTGAAATAAGTGTCCCTGTTGCTAAAACCAAGATCTTGGCAGAGTTGTTATACCCTCATGAAAGGCTATTGCAGGTCTCCGAGTGCTTAGTTTCTTCTTTTTTTAAAAGGTGAACACAGTCTCGTGGACAGGCTGGCTTCAAACGTGTTATGTAGCTAAAGATGACCTTGAACATCTGATCCCCCTGCTACTACCTCCCATATGTTGGGCTTACAGACTTTGCCACATGCCTATTTTGTTTGTTTGCTTTTATGTGGTACCGTGGATGTACCTCCTGCACGCTACCAACAGAGCTATATACCTAACCCTGAGAATCTATTTTCTTGCTTTTCTAAGATTCTAGGGACTGCCTGATATTCTTTGGTTCATGGCACTTTCTGTCGTCAAAGTCAGTCAGGAACAGTGGAGTCTTTTTCACGGGATCACAGCTTTCTAATACCGACTTCTGTCTCCATTTCCACACTCTAGGACCCTGTGATTTCGCGGAGCCCATGTGCTGTGTCATCATCATAATCTACATGCTATAAATTTCTTATTTACCATGTCTTTGCATTTCTCATAGCAACAGGAGCATGTACGTACATAGCTTCAGTTGATTCTTACATTAATAGAGCGGCAGTTTCAAAGGTACCTGAAGTGCTCTGGTGGTTGTTGACTTTCAGACGGTATGCAAGTTGCACTAAAAGTCAAGTCATGCCACACACGATGGTGCACACACTAGTAATTCCAGCACTCAGGGAAAGTCAGGAGAACTATAAATTCAGGGCCAGCTTGGGCAACATAGAGAGACTCTGTTGTGCAATATTATCGTAACTATGTAAATGCGTGATGCATTTGTTTCACCTTGCCTGCCTAAGGCACTGATCGGTCTGATACAAAGTCAGAAAGGACAATAGCTGGGCAGCAGAGGGGTAGGTGGGGCCGGCAGGCAGAGAGAATAAATAGGAAGAGAAATCTAGGCTAGAGAGAGAAGAAGGAGGAGAGAATGAGGGAGAGAGGGACATGCCTGGGGCCAGAAGTCAGGCAGACATGAGAATCAGCGAAAGTCGGATATACAGAGGGAAAGAAAGGTAACAAGCCCCGAGACAAAATGTAGATGAAGAGACATGGGTTAAGTGTGGGAGCCCACAGAGGTTCCCTAGTGAGATCTGAGCTTGCTTTACCCAGTAGGGCTGCATAAGGGGATGGATTGACCACATGCGTGGTTACCAGGTGTTTGGAAGGGTCTGCACTTGGCTGTGCTGGGAGGAGTCTTGCTCTGTCCCTTGACATTTCTTTAAAAAGCCCTTTATGCCGGGCAGTGGTGGCACACGCCTTTAATCCCAGCACCCAGGAGGCAGAGCCAGGCGGATCTCTGTGAGTTTGAGGCCAGCCTGGTCTACAGAGAGAGATCCAGGACAGGAACCAAAACTACACAGAGAAACTCCGTCTGGAATCTCTCCCCCACACCTCCACTCCGCCCTAAAAAGCCCTTTAGAAGCAACAGAAAGGGCCAGTGGATTAGGATCCAGGCCCTCCCAGGGTTATCCTGTGTTTCTATCTGTCTCTCTTTCCCCTCTATATTTCTATCTAAATCTCTTATCCCTCACTACTCAAGAGTACCCTTGGGGAAAGTGTGGAAGTGTGTCCTCCACAGTTAATTTATAAGAGTTAGCAAGAAGCGAGCCTAAGCTAACTCATAACTAATAAGAAGTTTCTATGTCGTGATTTGGGAGCTGGTTGGTGGCCCAAAAGAAAGCCTGCTACAAGACTCTGTCTCAAAAAACAAATTCAAGTCAGTAGAATATGTTTCTAAAACAAACCCAACAAGCAATAGGTCATACATTGTCTGTTCGAATTTATAATCTTAGTCAACAAAAGAAGTCTTTTTTTTTTTTTTGAGCTGAGGATCGAACCCAGGGCCTTGCACTTGCTAGGCAAGCACTCTACCACTGAGCTAAATTCCCAACCCCAAAAGAAGTCTTAATGGCATTGCTTTGGGAAAAGAAGAGGCAAGCCAAGAGCCATTGAGACAAGGCCAGAGAAGAGAGGAATTCCTAACTGGTGGGAGGCCTGGACAACACAGCCGGATGGAGTCTGAGAGTGTGGTAAGGATGTCACTCAACAATTACAGTGGAGCTCTAGATGACCCAGTGTGTCTGAGACATTGGTAATGAACCACAGAAATAAAGCAGGTAAAATTCCGAGCCAATTATTGTCAGCGGAAGGTCCAACATACACCTAAAGAAAACGTACTCACAGTCTGCTAGGTAGCTTAGCTGTAAGACTAGCAGACTAATAGGAGAAACCGAGCAGATGTGTGAACCATGGGTGCATTAGCATGCCTTCTGTTGCTGTGACCGGATACCACAACAAAAAGCAATTTAGGGATGAAAAGGTTGATTTTGGCTTAAGGGTCCCAAGGGATAGAATCCATCATGGTAAAGAAGCAGAGAGAACACATTTTATCTGCTCACAGGAAGCAGAGAGAGGAATGGAAAAAGTTCCGTAACCTTCCCAAACAGTACCACCAACTGGGGACCAGGTGTTCAAATACATGAGCCTTTGAGGGACATTTTTCATTCGAACCACCACAAAGGGTAAGAAAAAAAAAATCCTTGTGTGGCATAGTAGTAGGAAGTCAGAAACAAAAATATAAAATTGTAAAAAGTCAAGAAATAGCAGCCAAAACTATTTCTTAGAAATGAAGAGATTGATTCTGGAAGAAAAAGCCAAAGTAAAAATGTATGGTGGAGACACCGGGAGACAGGCCTTTGTATTGGTGCTTCCTGTTTACGTAATGTGCATTTTTTCAGGCAATAATTATGCTTAAGACAAGAATTCACAAACATTTGCTTTGAAAATAGGGGGGTAGAAATTATTTACAAAGGTAAAATATCAGGGGCCTATGGAGAGCCTGCTCCGAGGCCACCTCCAGGGTAACACAAGAAAATCCACAAAGGCGGCGAGGGCTAGACTTTATCTGCCAAAGGGTATTTAGAAATAAGTTTCTGTCTATCTGACTGGTAAAATAAGAAAACACACACGCTTTCTGATGTTAACTTTCTCTTTTACTTCATCTTAAGAATGGTCTCTGACTCTTTTCTGTCTCTACACAGCTACATATCTTATACATTCTATACATACAGCTACATGTCTTATACATTCGGCCATACATCTCTATACACAGTTACATCTGTTTTCACATGTCTACACGTCTATCTTTTACATAATTTCTCTTCTATACCTCTATTCTATACAGCTTCATCTTCTTGTCTCCACACAGTTACGAATCTCCACACAGCCACAGATAAACATCTCATTTACACAGCTCTCTCAGCATGCAGTACTTTACACAGTTCCTAGGCACAGCTGCTCTACATAGCAGCAGTTCTTCCACAGGGTTCTCTTTCTCTCATACTCACTCACACACACATATTATTCACTCACTCTTTACTCACTCATTTTTTCACACACTCACTTCCTCACACTTCTCTCATGCTTCTTCATCTCTCACCCAGCACACACACACACACACACACACACACACACACACACACACACACAC
>CABHPQ010152323.1:21528-42570 GCA_902168405.1 Peromyscus aztecus | reverse complement strand
CTCTGAGTGCATGGGTGTGTGTGGCTCTGGGTACATGGGTGTGTGTGGCTCTGAGTGCATGGGTGTGTGTGGCTCTGAGTGCATGGGTTTGTGTGGCTCTGAGGACATGTGTATGTGTGGCTCCGCTCTTTGTTTTGTGCTGGAGATAGAGCTAGGGAATTGCATGTGTAAGCAGATGCCTTTCTACTGAGACCACCCCCAGGCCCCAGACTTTGCATTCTAAACACTGCCAGGAGATGCTGCCATCGTTAGTTTTGGACCTCACTCTGCATAGCCAGAACCCAGTGGTTAAGAGACTGGGTCTGGGGTTCTGAGTTATTCTTGAATCTTGAGTTGTTTGTTAGATGGACAGTTAACTAGTGAATACTGAGTGAATAACTTATGGTGCTGGCCTTAGTCCCCTGATCTGTAAAATGAGGATAATTATTAAGGACATCATTTTTATTTGATTGTGTGTGTGTGTGTGTGTGTGTGTGTGTGTGTGTGTGTGTGTACGGAGGTCAGAGGAAGACGTCAGGTGTCTTCCCCTGTCACTCTGCCTTGTCCCCTTGAGACAAAGTTTTCACTGAATATGGAGTGAGTGGATCTTGATGGTGTGTGTGTGTGTGTGTGTGTGTGTGTGTGTGTGTGTGTGTGTGTGTTTCCTGGCTAGGCTAGCCTGGCTGGCCAGCAGGTTCCAGAAGGTCTCTTGCCTCTTTCCCCAGCCCTGGACTTCTGGCATAGTGTTGTGCAGCCATTTCCTCAGAATGAAAGGATTCCCTTCTGGAGAGGGAGGGGTGCTCCTGTGTCTCAGGAAGCAAACAAACCTAATTAGTTCTAGAATCCACCCTCCCCCCAAACCCTTAGAAGGAGCACAGAGACCTCCTCCAGGTTATAGAAACAGTAAACATTTGCTGGAATGAGGAGACATTCTGGCCTAGGAGCTGCCTGGAGGAGACCTCCACCTATGGGGCTGAACTAAAGTCCTGCAGACCCAGGGATTCAGCCTTTGTGAGTCATTACCAGGGTGCCGCGGATTTTTCAGTGAGGCAGCTGTCTTTGAGGTGCCCACACTCCTGTACACAACCCCAGTAAATTCTTGGGTTCTCCAAGTTGGACTTGGGTAGAACTGTCACTTTTGTTTGTTATTGGTCCCTTGTCTGGGGTGAGTAGACCTCCATTCTCGTCTACCCTGGAAAAGTCACACAAACACGAGCATTCCCAGCTTTTACACTGTTCTGGGATCCAAATTCTGGTCCTCATGCTTGTTCAACAAGTTCCTTACTGAGCCATCTCTCCAGCAGGATGCTGTGGACCGCAGGACTGTTGAATACCAAGTAACCGCTTAGGACAATGATATACGTTAGGCTGAACCTCCTGAAATTGCCATCTTTTCCAGGTCAGAACCAGTCAGATACCATCAATTTCAGGAGGTCCAACTTAACAGCAAGGGTTTACGATGCTCTTAATTATAAGCATTGAACGAATGTCCACCTTTATTTTCAAACCGGTTACTCATCTCTAGGACACAGGCTGTGCCTAGATGGCTCCCAGAAGAGAAATGCCACCATCTCTCTCCTTCCCTTCCATCCCGTCCTGACCCCAGCCAGCAGTCACAGCTGCTATTTTGCCTAGCATTTCACAACACCCTTTTCACTGGATCTGCAAGGTAGAAAAAGCCCCTGAGCACCCAGAGGTGTTCCTTGAATTCTTAGCCCAGAGATGGTGTCTTCAATTGTGTCCACCTCGCCTTGATTTTAACTGTGACCTGATTTTACAGGACTCAGCAGCCTTTGGAGGCTAGAAGGATCCTGTCCCCTCCACCCCATTAGGATACTTCTGCTTTTTGGTCCATGCGTTTCCTGCAAAACGCTTGTCCTAGAGGACTCCAAACCCCCACCTCTGACTTGTCTTTTCTGCCTTGTAGCCCGAACCCCCAATCGGCCTCCTGGGCCCCTGTTCTGGCTGTCCAATAAGATGAAAGAAGAGGGGCTTTCTGTGGTATTGTCCTGAAAGTGCAGCTTGTTCCTGTCCCCTGAGGAGGAAGACAACCCCTTTAAGAGTTGAAGTGGGCTGCACCTGAGAACATTCTTGCTGCATCCCACAGAGCCCAAGCTATGTGTGTGGGAGGGAGAGCATTCCTTGACTCCTGTGGGTCTCCTTCTCCTTCTTTTATAGTGCTGGGATTACAATCCAGGGACTTGTGCATTCTTGGCCAACAATCTACCATGAGCTTTGTCCCCATTAAATGTTTTTGTTGGTGTTTTATTTAATTTAGATTTTTTTTTTGAGAAAGGGTCTTGCTCAGGCTTATTTTGGACTCAGGATCTGGCTCCAAAGTCCTGGAATCATAGGAGTATACAACCACGCCCAACTTCTGGATGAGCATAGAAAAAAGTGGCTGTGACTGTTGTCTTCAGCCATAATCTCGGAGGTACCAAAGGAGGAGATGGACTCTCTCTGTCCTTTCCTATGTCTGTGCACCTAAATGTCAAGGCCCTTCCTTGGCTCTTTTCTGCTACATATGGAAGGTATACGTACAATGGCCCACTTTTACTGAGGATTATTTTAGGCTTTATGATTTCCAGTTATTTGCTCCCCGGTGAAAGGCTAGTACATGTCTTCTCATTACTATGTCATCAAAATACTTCCCAGTGAGAGAAGCAATCTTCATGCCTCATTGTCTTTGGGCTTGATCATGTGTCGTGTTATGAGCAGTGAGATCCAGGGAGAATGTAATAGACATCTTAGCAAAAACTGTGACAACACAGCTCACTTCTGCCAGAGGTCCCACTCTTTTCCCTCTGTCATAAGAACGGTGCCTCTCATCACTTATTTCAGAAGAGCAGCCTCTCAGCATGAAGCCACGAAGTGAGCTCTTGTGGGTGTATGCCATTGACCTTCAGAGCTATTTGATATTCTAGCAAATCTGGTGGATGCCAGAGCTCACTGTATCCTGGGCACTGTTCCAAATATCCTGTGTTGCTGGGGTCTTAATATGTCAATTCAGAAGCATGGGTTGCAATCTTAATCCCCAGCACAACATGGGAGGTGGGACTTTTAATATTAGATATCCTCTTGTGGTGCCCATGCAAATGGACTGATGTCATTACCATGGGATTAGGTTCATTTTCCAAAGAGTGGGCTTGCTCCATCCTCTGATGTGGGAAGATGCATAAAGAAAATTCTCAGGAGCCAAGTGCAGGAGTATAATTCCAGCTCAGGCTGAGGCAGGAGGATCTCAGAATGGAGGCCAGCCTTGGGTCCCAGTGGCCTCCAAAACAATAAAATCTCTTGCCATTCCTCTTGGTTACTCACTATCAGAAAAGACACTATTGCTGAAAATAACATAGACCTTGGATACAAAATACAGAGAAAATCAAGCTGGAGCTGTGCGGGAAGCTCCCTTCTCTGCTGGTAGCTTTCGTAGTGCTGGGTAATGCTAAGCGGGCTGCTGGGGTGTAGAAGGCAGCAGTGGTCTTACCCAGTTGTGAACTTTATGAACTACAATACCAACCTGCCAGTCAAGATGCAACAGTGGCCCAAATGTTATAATTGGATTTGAAGTTCCTTTACAAGAAGGAATCCCCGTCTATTACATGGTCCAAGTCCCATGACTGAGGAGGTCTGAGGCCCCGGAGGAAACTAAAACCGCTGCTTAGTCAAATTGACAGAGTGTTCAACTGCCTTCTAAATATCAATGCCTATTCCTACAGACAAAGGTTGCTCTCAGCATTCAGCGTTCGTCAGAAAGCCTCTCCTTGCAGTGAACAGCGGTGAAGGTAGAGAGACCCATGGCTGCAGAAGATGCTGAGAAGAAGGGACGTTTGAGGGTCTAGTCCTACAAATGACATTTATGTGGCCCAATGAGGCTTAGGAAACACTGCTGTGGAGGGGATGGGAAGAACGTAAGATCCAGAAGACAGTGAGAAAGACAAGCGTCCCACAGACGCCATCTTCTAAGCATGGCAGTCATGAACTCGGCAGCTGTGCCTACTGGACCCGCACAAATCTGGCCCTCCCAACAGTCAACTGTGGAGTAGGATGGGCTACAGGGCCTTACCACCTATCGGCATCCTATTAGCCATGAACAGACTCTGGGAAAGGGGGAGGCGTAGAACTGTCCACTGTCAGGAGCCCATCAGGTGCCAAATCCAGTCACTGGGACGGTCCTAGTTAAAACTCTATGGGACAGAAAACAGAACAAAAAGTCATGAATGTGGGAAAGGGATTTGTAAGAAAGAAGTGGGGGGGGGGCAGGGGCGAGAAGGATAGAAGAGAGCCTGGGGCAAGGGCAATCAGAATGCATTATGTATGTGTATGGAATTGTCAAATAAGAATTACTAATTAAAAAAATAAAATTCCATTACAGAAGGCCTCCATTCTTGACCTTGGGCTGTAAAGCTTCCAAAACTGTGAAAAATAAATAAATAAAATCTCCGTTCTTTATAAAATATTCAGTCTGTAGTGTTCTGTTATGGTAGCACAAAACAAACTAACAAATAATATATGTATAAAATCTTATAACAATTTTATAAGATGTATATTGGTTAGGATGCGGTAGGGTTTTGCTGCAGTAACAAAAAAATTCCAGCTGCTCAATGGGTCAGCTAGATGTTATTTGTAACTTGTGCATCTCTACTGGTGGTTAGCAGGGAAGTCTGTTTCTCTGTGTCTCTGAGGACTGGAGATGATGGGGGCCTCTGACCTTGGCACCTGCTTACATTATAGTCCAGAGCACCCAGCAAATTGTGTTCTTGACATTTCTGCCTGGAAGTGATACCATCATTGTGCTTACGTTCTATTGGGTCAAGGCTGGCTGCATGGTGTTTCCTTGCAATGGTTAGTCTTGAGTGTCAAGTTGCTGGAACTTAGGATCATCATGGAAACAGATCTTTGGGACTGTGTATGAGGAATTATCTAGAGTGGGTTAATTAAAGTGGGAAGGCTCACCT
The DNA here is from genome assembly GCA_902168405.1 of Peromyscus aztecus. Classification (NCBI taxonomy): domain Eukaryota; kingdom Metazoa; phylum Chordata; class Mammalia; order Rodentia; family Cricetidae; genus Peromyscus; species Peromyscus aztecus. The sequence goes on along the minus strand of CABHPQ010152323.1, from coordinate 37,636 downwards.
TAAGTGTGGGTGGCACCACCCTGTGGACTGACCCTCAATGTGGTGGTACCATCCCATGGACTGGTCATGGGTGGTGCCATTTCATGGGCTTTGGTCTTGGGCTGAATCTAAAGAAGAAATGGAGCCGAGTCAGGCACTTATTGATCTCTGTTTCCTGACTGTGGGTGCAGTGTAACCAGCGGCTTCCTCCTCTCACTATGATACCTTCCCCACCTGGGTGCACTGCACCCTCAGACTGGGAGCCAAAAGAAACCTTTCCCCCCCGAAGGTGTTTCTGTCAGTCAGGTATTCTGTTGCAGCAACTTGGCAAATGACCGGACACTCCTACTTGACAGAGTTGGCAGGCTGGAAACTGGCCTGGACCGAGCTAGTGAAGGGGGTGGGTGGGGTGCGGAGAGACTTTCTGTCCCCAGGAATGAACAAATGGCTAGTCCATCAATAAAACTGTAACACAACAAGGTAAAGTGGTTCTCGCCATCAGGACAGGCAGGGCAGACATGTAGGAGCAAGCACAGGGACAATCACATTCAATAAGTATGAATTTTATATAAGCGAATTTTGCTGCCAGCTCATTAAACTGGAGTAATAAGTATGGGTCTGAGGAGCCTCTTGACACACTGCAGCCAGGAGGAGGGCTGAGGAGGAGCTGGGGTGGGGCCTCCCCAGGGGGGATTGAGGCTGGCAACAAGAAGAGAGGACATTTACCACAGCAGCCCGCGAGGCTCGAGAATGCCTCACACTGCAAATACTGCAGCCGGAGGAGGAGGAAATACTTGCTACTTGGCTGACTCCCTCCAGGAATGCTTTCCCTCCCCATCTCTGCACAGCTGTGTGCACAGCTGTACTACTGTGGGGTGTCCTTCCCATGTCTGCTGCAATTGTAGGGTGCACTGTTTGTACAGTTGCACACACAGACTGGATCTGTGCATCTGTGTTTCAGTCACCCTTTCCAGTACAGTTACAGTGCCAAAGCCTTCCAAACCCACCTCTGCCCTTTGCAGCCATGATTGTGGGGGCACCTAGCATTCTTCTGGAGCAGTGGTTCTTAATCTGTGGGTTGGGCTCCCTTTGGGGGTAGCATATCAGATATTTACATTACGATTCATAACAGTAGCAGAATTATAGTTATGAAGTAGCAGTGAAAATAATTTTATGGCGGGGGGGTCATAACAACATGAAGAACTGTATTAAAGGGTCACAGCATTAGGAAGGTTGAGAACCGCTGCTCGAGAGAGATCCTCCCTGACCAAGGCTGCCCAAACCCGAATGACTTTTCTCTTGTTATTCCTTCTCAACATCATGCTCCTTCCTCTCTGGCATTTATCCCAATTTGTAATTAAATATTTATCTGTGTGATTATTATTTCATGTCCTTTTCTGCAGCTGGGCTGTCATCTCCCAAAGAACAAGGACTAAGCCTTCACGTGTCCGCTGCTGTGACTTGCATTCAGCACAGACTGGGCACTCAGGAAACTGCGATGGACGAGACAAAGTCCATATACATCACCTCACTTGCTGCTCTGCAGGCGAAGAAAGGTAAGGATGGCTTACACATTGCAGGTCCCTTAAATTCTGTTAAAGACTTACCACGTAGTAGCTGCTCAACGACTGTGCACTCAAAGAGTTAGATACAGCCCTCAAGGTCCGCTGGAGTGAATCACACTGGATTCCCCACAGCAGAGAATGGAGTGAATCACACTGGATTCCCCACAGCAGAGGATGGAGTGAATCACACTGGATTCCCCACAGCAGAGGATGCTTCCTGGATTGTCAGCACGGCTGTCAGTCTTCTGTCTTTGTGTGACTCATGTTGAGGAGTTCTGACATGTAGCCAACAGACACAGGTCCAGTCTTTCTGAGATCACTGCCTAGGTCAGGGGTTCACAAACTATGCCTCATAAAGCAAACACTGCCTATTACCTATTTTATAAATAAAGTTTTATTGGCACATGAGCAGGCTCATTTATTGACATATTGTCTGTGGCTCCTTTTATGCTGTGACAGGAGAGTTGAGTAATTACAAGAAAGACTGTATAACTCACAGACCCTAAAACCTTTGTTACAGCTCATTAACCTTGACCAATTACCTACCTCAGTGTTCTTATTCATAAAAGCTCTTATCATACCTACATCACAGTGTGAAAGTTCACATACAGTAAGTGCTCAATAAATTCTTGTTTTGTAATTGTATTAGTCAGGGTTCTCTAGAGTCACAGAACTTATGGAACGATGGATCTCTCTCTCTCAACATATATAATGGCTAGCTGTGAATGGAAAGTCCAAGAATCTAGTAGCTGCTCAGTCCCACGAGGCTGGGAGTCCCAGCTAGTCTTCTGGATGTGCTGGGAAGGCTAGGGCAAGCGGGCCAAAAAGAACAAGCCCTTCCTTCTCCTCCTGTCCTTACACAGGCTTCCAGCAGAAGGTGTGGCCCAGATTAGAGGTCTGTATTCCAGCCTCAAGGTCTGGATTAAAGGTGTGTTGTCTTCTTGCCTCAGGATCTGGATCACAAGGGTGCCCTCCATTTCTGGATTATAGTTCATTCCAGGTATAGTCAAGTTGACAACTAAGAATAGTCATCACAGTAATAAATTAAATATTTCTAAATAGCTAGTAGAGAGGGTTCCCAACACAACACAACTGAATGATACATGTTTGAGGTGTTGGACATGTTAGTTATCCCATCTGTTTATTGCACATTATTTATATGTGTTGAAATGTCACATGGTATCCCATAGGTATGTAAAATTACTGTGTTTACCATAAAATTTAAAAAGAAAAGCTTGTTTTGTCTCTTTCCTTTGTTGTAAGCAGAATTCCAGTCCCTGTGTCTGAACTTCAGCACAATCCCACACAATTCCTACTTTTGCTCACATCCAGTGACAACTGACATTCACTGTCAACTTGGAGTTGAGTGTTTTGTTAGGTACTGAGGAATCACTAGCAGAGGAGACACAGACTCTGGATCATGCGTCTCCTAGGCTACATGGAGGGCAGGTAATAATCAGGTAGCCAAACCCACCATGATAGTTTCAGGAGAGTAGGAAGGTAGGGACTATAGGAGTGTGTGTGTGTGTGTGTGTGTGTGTGTGTGTGTGTGTGTGTATTGGGTGGCTGTCTCCCGGTGGAAAACCTGAGAATCCAGTAGTCGTTCAGCACACGAGGTTGGATGTCTCAGGTGGTCTTCAGTATATGCCAGAATCCCAAAGAAGTAGGCTCTAATGCCAGTGAAGGAATGGACTTGCCAGTGAGAGCAAGGGCAAGCAGGCAACGAGAGAGCAAGCTTCCTTCTTCCATGTCCGTTATAGAGGCTACCAACAGAAGGTGTGGCCCATATTAAAGGTGGATCTTCCCACCTCAAAGATCTGGATTAGAAATTTCAAATGATTTAATTAAGAAAAATATCCCGGCTTTGCGGTGGTGGCGCACACCTTTAATCCCAGCACTCAGGAGGCAGGCAGAGGCAGGTGGATCTCTGTGAGTTGGAGGCCAGCCTGGACTACAGAATGAGTTCCAGGAAAGGCGCAAAGCTACACAGAGAAACCCTGTCTCAAAAAAAACCAAAAAAAAAAAAAAAAAGAAAGAAAAAAAGAAAAAAAAATATCCTTCACAGGTGTACCCAGCTGCTTGGGTTTTACTTAATTCCAGATGTAGTCAAGTTGACAACTAAGGATAACCATCGCAGCACCCTGGGAGGACTTCTGTGTAATATTGTTCTTTGGTCTTCATGAGTAGTTGCAATAATCCAATTTGAGGTTAGAGGTGGAGAGCAGAGAACAAGGCTGGGCAAGAGTGTGAGGCTTTGCCTGCAGGGCCTTGGAAGCTCCTGGTTCATTCCCAGGAATGTGGGTGTGAACCCCAGGGCAGCTCAAGGACTGGTGTGGGTCCAACAGAGGGCTATCATCTGTTGTGATGGACAGGTGCTTTTAAGGGTGCTGTGGGATGTTCTGTATGGCAAATGTGTTGCTAATAAAACACTGATTGGCCAGTGGCTAGGCAGGAAGTATAGGCGGGACTAACAGAGAGAATAAAAAGAACAGGAAGGCGGAGGGAGTCTCTGCCAGCCACCGCCAGGACAAGCAGCATGTAAAGATGCCGGTAAGCCACGAGCCATGTGGCAAGGTATAGACTTATAGAAATGGATTAATTTAAGATATAAGGACAGTTAGCAAGAAGCCTGCCACGGCCATACAGTTTGTAAGCAATATAAGTCTCTGTGTTTACTTGGTTGGGTCTGAGCGGCTGTGGGACTGGCAGGTGAAAGAGATTTATCCTGACCGTGGGCCAGGCAGAAAAACTCAAGCTACATAAGGGTACAAGGTCACCAGTGCCATGGCCTGCAGGGTGATAATGGTCAGATGACTGAACCCCATATGCTAGGTGCCAGCCTTCCCCTGTCTAAGGTTGTTAGATGCTATGCTACACAATGTTGCCATGGGACATCAACAGAATCTAGAAAGAGGGGTTTTAATATTTGCAGGTAGCTAACCTTTGCTGAGTATTCGCTGCATGTCGGAGCCTTCCTGGCATTGCATTAGTGTTTTTAGTTGCTACTGTGTGATGAAATACCTGACGGGAAATGACTGGATGTAGGAAGGGTTCATTCTAGCTCGGGGGATGCAGTCCATCCTGCTGAGGAAGCCATGGAGGTGAGAACAGTTCTGGCTGTGCTGACAGGAGCATGATGTGCAGGAAGCAAAGGGAGATGAAGGCTGGTGCTCAGCTCCCCTCTTCCTTTTTGTTCAGCCTGAGACCCCAGCCTACCAGATGATACCACCTACAGTCAGCATGGGCATCCCCTACTCAGTCAAACCTCTCTAGAAACATCCTCACATACGTGCCCAGAGGTGTGTCTCCTAGGTGATTATAAATTCAAGTTGGCTGTCAAGATTAACCATCACAGATATTGAACATGTTTAATTGTCTCATATACCTATGATACATGAAATATTGTCACTTCACCTTAGCAGGTGAAGAAATGGAGACCCAGAGTGTAGAGGGGGTACTCATGACTGGGAAAGCTGGGAGCTGAACCTAGTCATTTTAAGGCCCTGAATGAGTCTTTTTCAAAACCCTGGATAGGGCTGAGGAACTAAACAGCTGGTCAAATGAAAACCAGAGGATGCCAGCATTAGGCATCAGACCCCGAGGAAGGGGATGATAATGAACTTCATAAAAACAAAATGATGAGGATTTAAAAACTAGATTCCTCAAATACAAAGTGATGTGCTTTTAATAGCGGTCTTGTCCTTCGTGGACTAAGATGTTCTAGGTACCAGGTGTGTCTGGGCCATGGCTTTCACGATTCAACATACATGAGACTTCCTGGGTGTGTTTTTAATATGTAGGTCCCTGGTATTTTGGAGAAAGCATTTGGCTAAATAACCAGAGGCAGCCTTTAACACGTGACCGTGTTTGAGCCTGTGCTGGTGTGAATATGGGGCCATTTCTCGCAAGCGCCATCAGAGGGTCCAGAAAGGTCTGACCCAGCCTCCAGCTGGTGACAATGAGGGTGAGCTACTTCATCTGTGTCTCTGAGTTTAGACCAGATGACCACATCTCCTTCCAGCCATATGTCCCTTTCAGAGAAAGCCCCCTAATCTCTATAGCCCCAGATTTCTTATTCCCATCATGCGTCAAGGACCACGTTCATTAGCCTTTTTGTTATATGGTCTTGAGAAAGCCACAGAGTTCTCTAGCCTCAGTTTTCTTCATCCATAAGATGGGCAATAATCGTGGTGATATGAGAAGACTGTCAGGAGCTGTAGAGATGGCTTAGCAATTAAGAACACTTGCTGCTCTTGCAGAGGACTTGAGCATGCTTTCCAGCACCCACATCAGGGGGCCCAAAGCTAACTATAACTCTAGCTTTAGGGGGTTTCAACCTCTGACCTCTGTGGGTACCTGTATTCATGTGCACACTCACCTCCATACCTACCCACCCACACCCACCCACTCAGTCTTAAAAATAATGAAAGTATTTTTTTTAAATAAAAATACTGTCAAGTAGTAAAGTGAAGGAATAGGAGTGTTTGGAAAGTTTGGTGAGAAGGGAGAGGCAAGTGAGTGGTCGGTGGAGGTTGACAGCTGTCTCTTCTCTGCTCTCTCCTGCCTTTGGTGGTCCGATGCATTGCTTCCTCTGGGTAAATTTGTTGCTCATTCACTGTGGGCATTTAATTGAGTTAGTGGAATCCAGGAGTTAATGAAGTCCCAGTTGTGCTTTCATTTCCAGGATGGTGGGGTGGCAATTTGTGACTTTCTTTCAGTGGTCCCCCTGTGGGCTTCTTCACCCAAGTCTACAGCCATGGCCATCCCTCTATCTGGTACATAAGGGTGCGGGGGCGGGGCAGAAGGTAGTCATCCATCACTAATACCAGTTAACCCTTTGTAAGACTTGGGTTACCCCTAGCAGTGATCTGCTGTGGGTGGGAAGGCTTGCTGCTATGATTTCATTAGTGGGCAACTCATGGCTGAAGAGATCACTAAGAAGCCTGGGAGGCACACAGTCAGACCAGGCTGGCAACTGGCCCAGAAATCTTCTAGGTTTCTGGGGACCTTTGGTATCATCCATGGGGGCCAAGCTTCCTCAGCTTCTTTGGAGGACAATCATCAGTCTATAGGGAACCCTGGGAAAGATTTCTCTGGCTGCTGCTGTAGTTGAAGGCCATAGGGCAGAAACTTGTCTGTGGAGAAAGTGACAGTGGGACAGGTGGCTGCCGGGTGGAGCCTGCTGCGGCTTGCTCCTGATCTCCCATGAGGACAGAGACCTTCCTGCTTTGTGCCCTGGCACAGAAGAGTGCTGGGACTACATGTGGTGTCCACCTGACTATTGATTGTTTGACTTCACTCACTGCTTATATGATACCTGACATGTTTTCCTGCAGGAACGGAACCTACAGAGAGATGTAAAGGCCTCTGTGTCCTCTATTCTCATTCTCGACTACTCAAACAAGGTAGTCATTGTTTTTATATACCCAGAGTCATTACTATGCACCAGCCTCAGATGGTCACTTAATCCTTTTAGAATCCCTATGGTGTGTGTGTGTGTGTGTGCCATTTTAACCCTCATTTTACACATCCTGGGGCTTCAGATACTTCAGAAACATTCTAATGTCATACAACCAGAAATGGCATATCCAAAAGTTTGAGAGTTCAAGGTCAGTGATGATCTATGATCCTTGAAGATGAGTGCTATTTGTGTGTAAGCCTATGTGTATGCGTGTTCTGCGGGTTATTTTAACAGGCAATTTGCATCATAGCACACGATTCCTTCTGATAATATTGGGTGTGAAGCTTTTGCCATGTTAAAGATACAGACTTATTATTTTAATGGTCACTAAGTACTTTGTAGACACACAAATCTCAAAGATTGCATTTAGGTTGTACGCCTTTGTCAGCTGAGCCTTCTCACTGGCCCTAACACGCCAATGAAGAACATTTCTTGGCATGCTGACCCTTTGGATCTTCAGTTCTGGATTGCACAGCCTTTCTATGGACTCCAGATCTGGCACTCATTTAGATGACAAACAGCATGAGGCTCCAGACCAAGTCCTGGTTATTTATGTCTGAGCCTCACTAGTGTGCCAGGCAAGTGGTGGTGGCTCAATGAATGCTTGAACTCATCTGGTGTTTAAGTTATTGCTGATTTAGTAAGCTGCATAAGACTTGGCAACTTAGAACACCCATTTATCACAGCACAGGTCAGTGGGCCAGGGACAAACCCAACGGGGTCCCAATCTAGATTGTCTGTTTGGGAATGGTTTATTTTTCCCCCTGAAGTTTTTAAATTTAATCTTTGGACTAAATGTGTCTGTGTTGGGGAATGTATATGTGAGTGCAGCTGCCTGTGCAGGCCAGCAACAGGTACAAGCTGTCCTGGAGCTGGGGTTATAGGGAACTGTAAGGCATCTGATATGTGTGCTGGGAACAAAACTAGGTCGTCTAGAGGAGCAGTATGTGCTCTTCGCTGCTGACCATCTCCCCAGCCTCAGGCTTTGGTCATCTCAAGCTCACTTGGGCAAGGATTTGCTTCCCAATTCGTGTGGTTGCTACCAAGTTCTGTTTTTCATGGTCGTGGGCTGAAGGCCTGAGCCCCCCCCCCCCACCCCACACACCTGTCTGTTATCACACCAGCTAAAAACAGCAATGTGCCTTACCAAAACAGGCAAGTAGGAAGGCAATGGAAAGCCTGCCCCCAAGGCGGAATCACAGCCTTCTGCAACCTGGCATGGGAACGGCACATCCAGGCACATCCACGCCTGCTGCTTTTGTTGTGATTTGTTGATTGTCAGCACGTGACAGGTCCCAGGTACATTCAAAGGGTGGGAGGTACAGAGAGAACTTGAAGTCTGGGACCCCTGGGGAGTCTGGCTACCACAAAAGAATTTTTTTTAATAATAATGTCTAGTAATATTTGTGAATTTCTTATAGATTCCAAAGCACTTTTAATGAGCCTGGTGTTTGTCTGATGTGTGCTGAATTTTTTTGTGTGTATGTGTGTGTGTTTGTGTGATGTGTGCCGCATGTGTATATATATACGTGTGTGTATATGTGTGATATGTGCTGCGTGTGTGTATGTATGTATGTGTATGTATGTGTGATATGTGCTGCATGTGTGTATGTATGTGTGATGTGCACTGCGTGTGTGTACGTGTGCTGCATTGTGAGTATGTATTATGTATGTATGTGTATGTATGTGTGTGATATGTGTGTATATATGTATATGTGTATATGCATGTTTGTATAAGGGTGCATGCATATTTGTGTATGAATGTGATGTATGTGTGATGCATGCTGCATGTATGTATGTGCATATGTGTATGTGGATGGTCTTACCTGTGCAGTTTGTGTAGAGGCCGGAGGCGGACATTGGGGTGTACCCCTCTATCATGCTTTATACTATTTGCTTGAGACAGGGTTTCTCATTGAACCTGAAGCTTGCTGATTTCTCTGGCTAGGCTGCCAGCTGACAAATCCCATGATCCTCCTGTTCCCCCTCCCATCCTCAAGCACTGGGGTTACAGGCACTCACAGCCATGTCCGATTTTTACACAGCTCTGGGATCCAAACTCAGGTCCTCATGTGTATACAGCAAGTGCTCTCACCCACTGAGCCTCTCCCTAGCCCCATAAGCATCATGTTAATGCACACAGCCACCTCATAATTGCCAAGGTAGTTAATTACTGTAAAGTCATCAGGACAGGGACTGTCATCTTTTTGCTCACAGTGAGGAAACTGACACTCAGAAGGTCTCAGAGACTTACCCAGATCACACAGAAAGAAGAGCCAGGGTTTTGATCCAGGAGTTAGTTTACGAGCTTAGGCATGAAAGAAGGTTGTTCAGCTGTGGGGTCGATGACACATGTCCTCAAATATGTGAGGTACACAACAGAACAGTGGCTAGGACTCATCATGGAGAAGGGGGAGAGGAGACAACATCAATCTGACTCCGGGTAGAAACCACTTAGGGGCAAGGCTCATTCTGCTGGGAGTTCCAGAGTTCCTTGTCCATTGTGGTGGGAAGGTGGGTGGGACACCCCACATCATGGTGGACAGGAAGAGAAAACATGAGCAAGAAGGAACCAAGGCAAGATACAGCCACCAAGGACAGACTCCTAACGCCTTACTTCCCCCAACCATTCCCCACCCCCACAGTCTCATCACTTCCCCGTGGGCTATCCAAACTTCAACTCCATTATTAGATTAAACCATTGATTATTGTCAGAGCCCTCATAATCGAATCGTTTCTGGATACATCCTCAAAGACACACCCAGACATGTGCCCTACTAATCTCCCAGGTGTTTCTCAATCCAATCAAAGTGACAATCAAGATGAACTGTCACAGGGACTTTGAAAGTCAGACTTCAGTTTGAATCCTACTCAGATGACTTCCAGCCACGTGGCTTTGGGTGTCATCTTCATTTATTCTCCTGATTGCCAATGGGGCTGCTGTGAGGCTCACATGCCATAAGAGATGCCTGTGGAGGGCTTTGCAGAGTGCTGGACTCACAGCCTGCACTGTTGCTTCTGCCGCTTTAGTGAGAGCTGGTCATGGAGGACTGTTGTTTATAAACATGCACTGAGTGCTTTTCAAAGTGTCTTCAAAACCCAGTTATTAATTGTCAATGGGATGAGCTCAGGGACTCTCTTTCTGAAGTATCATTTGTAATGGCTACTCTGTTTGTTGATTCTGCACACAGAAAGCCACTTGATTAAGAATTGATGAAAAAAGTCATAATTCAGGCAAATAAAAGATGCTGCTTGAGAGGAAGCTTTGACAAGCGTGAAATGACTGCATGAGAGTGGTTTCGTGGTTAATGGGACCGAATAATTAGCCTAGTGGGAACCTGCCAAGCTAGAAAACGGACATCAAGGGTATTTGCCCACCTGGGATAAGGGCAGACACCCAGAAGCCCACACTCAGTGGTGGGGTGCTAGGCAGATGGGTCCCTCTACTCTTTCTGGGTTGAGAAATGAATAGAAACAGAAGTCAGACAGTGAAAAAAGGATCAACTCCATCAGTAGCTCCTCTGGATTGCCAATGCTAGCTTGGAACTATTGTGCCTAATCATCCTGAATTCTCTCCCTCCTCTGGATTGTAAGACCCTGGGAGGGTAGGAAGGAAGAGAGGAGAAGGGAAGAGATGAGAGATGGGAGAAAGGAAGGATGATAAAGGGAAGGATGTGGTAACAATTTAACTCCCCTCAAGGGAATAATGAACTAATGAGGCTCAGGCTCTTGCCAATTTACCAATCAGATGCATGTTCCACTTCCTAGGGGTGGAGCTAGTGAGAGGCAGGAGGAAAGGTGATGGCTTATTAAGTTTCTAGTCTGTGTTTTATGAACCATTCTGGGTAGTAGATGAGGGAACTCTTGGTTCTTCCCTTCCATTAGGGAAGCAGTTCTCAATTTGTGGGTCATGACCTCTTTGGGAAGGTCGAATGACCCTTTCACAGGGGTTGCATATCAGATATTCTACATAGCATATATTTTCATTATGATTCATAACAATAGCAAAATTACAGTTAGGAAGTAGCAATGAAATAATTTTATAGTTAGGGGTCACCACAACATGAGGAACTATATTAAAGGGCCGCAGCATTAGGAAAGTTGAGAACCTTCATTAGGGAATGATCATAACACTGAAGATCTGAGTTTCTGTGTGTCAGATTCTTCACATGAACTATCATATCTAACCCCTTAAGCTTTACAACCAACTCCCCTCCCCCCCTCAGGTTTGAGACAGTATTTCACCCTGTAGCTCTGTCTGGCTTCCAAATCAAATGGTGATCCCCCTGCCTTAGCTTCTCAGGCACTGGGATTAAAGGTGTGAGCCACCACAACTGACTCTTGTTTTAGTTTTAGATTTTTTTAAATGTGTATGTGCATGTGTCTGTGTGTGTCCAGTGTGCTTGGAGGCTAGAAGAGAGCATCAGACCCCTGGAACCAGAATTACAGGTCTTTGCTGGGCACTAACCTCAGGTCCTCTGGAAGAGCAGCCAACACTCTTAGCAGCTAAGCCGTCTCTCCTGTTCACAGCCAGCTTGTGACTGGAGAATAAAAGTAACCACAACTAAGGATACTGGAATCTGGATATCTTGTCAGATACATACAGCCAGGAAACGCCATGCTGAGACTCAAGTCTACGTGTGCCTGATATCAGACCTTGTGTATTTTTAAATGTCACTTTTCTCAAAAAAGTGATCCATGGACTTTCAGTTCAGAATCACCTGGGAGTGTTTTTAAAACACAGTTTTCCACATAGTTGCCTCTCACAGTTGAACCTCGGCTCCAGAAGCCTGGGGTGGGGGTCATGGTGAGCCCCTTACACAGGACTCCAGATGGGTCTGGATACATACCTGAGTTGGGAATGAGGGCGCTGGAAGTCTAGATTTCCAATTCCATTTTTGCTAGCTTGCCTTTGGCACAGGAGCACAGGCAATTGTTTGCAAGCAGGAGTCTTCTTTAATCATTTCCCCCCCCTAATTTATTGAATCTGGCAGCGTATGGGGAGCTGGGGAAGCAAGGCCTCTCTGCTCTCAGGTACCTGAGCTCCTACAAAGTTTGGATGTCATCCCTGTCACAACTTAAAGTCTTCACTATAGATGTTTTCCCCCTTTGTCTAGTGGTGACCCTTGTTACAATGGAGGTCAAGAGCAGCTTTGAGGATTGCCTTCAGACCTGCCTTTTTGCTTTTCAGGGCATGGTTGTTTATATGGATTGGCACAGCCACTTACATACATTTGTATATATCTGCATAGATTTGCATGCATTCAGGCTGTGCTTAGATTTCTCTTATTTGTTTGGCTCTGTTCTTGAATAGGCTACAATATGTGCATATGCATATGTAGTGTATGCATACGGTACCCCCACCCCCATCCTCTGCTTTGAAACTTCATTGATTCTGATTTCAAGTCATCTTTCCTTTTCCCTCAATTTTTTTTTATGTTTGTGTGTATGGTGTACATATGTGCATGTGTGTGCACATTCAAGACTGGAGGCTTGGGGGTGATGGCAGGAATCATCCACAGTCACTATTTTGCCTTGTTAATGGAGGCAAGGCCTCTCAACCAAATCTAGTAGTTTGGCTAGCCAACTTGCCTTGGGGATCCCCTGTCTCTTCCTTTTGAGGATGGAATTGCAGGCAGACTGCCACTTTTCCCAACATTTATGAGTTTTCTGGGGGTCCGAACTCTGGTCCTTACATTCATATAACAAGTGCTTAAACACTGAGCTATCTCCCAAGACCTGATTTCAAGTTAAAAAAAAATCTCCTTACTGGTAGAATATTATTTTGGGGAACCTAACCTGCTGCTGGCTGGGGCAGGTGGAGCGTCCTTTACTGGGCCGCTGGAGGCAGCGTATGGTGGTGTTTTACAGATTGGGTTTGCCGTGAGACCTGGGCTCAACTACTGGTTTGTGTACTATTAGCTATTTAACACCGATTACACCACTTGGCTGTTCACAGCACTGTTTTTCTCAGCGAATGAGAATAAGAATAGTATCTCCTTAATAGTATTGATGTTTGTATTAAATGCGTGCATGGCAGCTAACGTTTCTTCTGAGTCCGACACTTGGCTGGGAAAACAGCAGCAACGAACAGCATCTTTCTCTGGTGTTTGCAGCAATGCGGAATGACGATGGAGAAGAGAAAGAGAACTCACAATGCTTCCCACCTGGGGTCTTTCACTATTTTAGTCATTTTTGTGTTATGTGAATGCATGTACGTGTGTGAAGGTGTGAACACTTGTGTGTGCACACATGGTCCAGAAGAAAGCATCAGTACCCTCCCTTATCACTCTCCTCCCATTCTTTTGAGGGTTTTCCCCTGAACTGGAAGCTTGCATTTTCTCAGTTAGGCTGAAAACCAGCAAGCCCCAGCAATTCTCCTTTCCCGATCTCCCTCTGAGATGAGGTTACAGGTGTGCATGGATGGGATGCCTGGCTTGTTACATAAATGCTCGGATCTGGACTCCAGTCCTCATGAATGGGCAGCAAACATTCTTAGCCACTGAACCATCTCTCCAGCCCCACGATGGCTTCCTTAATTCTAGAAGATGTGCGCACTCAGTAGGGAGAAAAGAAGGATTCCATATCAGTGTGATTTTATAAATAGGTGCACAAATTCTTCAATCGTCTGCTCTTTGGGATACAGAGATCAAACTCCTCTCCTTGAGCATCCACTGGACTTATTGTCTGTATTAGACTTTCTGTCAAAAGGCCTGACATAACCACTTAAAAGGAGGAAAAATAGGTTTTTTTTTTTTTCCAACCGGCTGATCCTGAGCCTAGGGTCCAGCAGAACGCCTTGGCAGACAGCATGTGTTGGCAAGGAGCACATGGCAGCAGCAGGGAGCACGGGGCAGAGGCTGCTCAGGGCAGACAGGAAACAGAGAAGAGGAAGTGGAACAAGGTGCAGCCCCACAGGTGTACACCCAGTGACTAACATCCTCCAGGTAAGCCAGGCCTCCTAGTGCTTTTAAGGACTCACAAAAAATTGTCACACAGACTGGGGACCAAGTGTTCCATACTTGAGCCCTTCAGAGGGATACTGCATAGACAAACCAAAGCACAACTTACATTCCAATGAATAGAACGTGGCAGGAAGGGATGGCATGGCTAAGACTAGGTCTCCAACCCTCCACTTCTGCCTTGGGTGCACATCCCTTTTGGTTCCCGATTCACTATCACCGGGGGAAGCCACATGGCGAGAAGCCCTCTAGAGAGATCCACATGGTGATGTATTAAAGTCTCCTGCCAACAGCCATGTAATTGAACTTGGAAGTGGCTCTCCCAGTCCGTCAGGGGCAGCTGCAACCAATGGCTTGGCAGGGATTGCACAAGAGAGCTTGAACTAGAACACCGAAGCCAAGCCTCTCCACATTCCAGACCTCCAGCAGCAGTAGAATAATGAATGTTTGCTGATTAAACGTTTGAAGCAATTTCTGTTAAGTTTGGGGGTAATTTGTTACACAGCAGACTCCAACTAGAGTACTTGGGAAGATAGTATTCTGACTGCAGACGCTCTGCTCAGGGATCAGAGGGCCTGTGCCTCTTGTGCTGAAGAGTGAGAGTAAATGTAGTGTTAGGACAGGTTTGTGCAGAGGAGCACCGAAGTTTGGTAATATTTTGTGTATGCTCTAACAAATAAACTTTGCCTGAAGATCAGAGAAACAAAGCCATCCTCTAGTTAGTCATAGAGGCCAGGCAGCGGTGGCACACACCTTTAATCCCAGCACTTGGGAGGTTGAGACAGGAAGTGATATGGCTGAAGATTTCATAGAGGTAAGAACTAGTGGCTGGCTGCTCTGCTTCTCTGATCTTTCAGCTTTCACCCTGATATCTGACTCCGGGTTTTTATTGAGACCAATTAGGATTCATGCTACACCAAGGCATACCCAAATGGCGACATTGGTTACAGTTGACTGTCACTCACATGACTGATGCCTTCGTGCACATGGCACACTCACCTACATGTCTCTGGAATCTGGATAGCTGCCACAATGTGTGGGTAAATAAAGCATGCTCAAAGCAGAAGATATTTATTTTCTTACTCTTTACCAGGTTCATGACTGAGGTCCCAGTAACCAAAGACTGATTAACAAGAGAAAAGCATGTGTACATATTTAATATATGTTTTCCATGATGGAAACCTTTGATGAAAAAGGGGACCCTATGTTAGCTTTGGTCCAATGGAAGTGGGCAGTCATGTAGAAGCATGAAGGGCATGTGGTCCCATGGTTAACATGATTTAACTGTCTCATGGTGGTGAACTGTTTGTGGAGACCTCTGTGTCCAGATTCTTGTCTCTGTCTTTTCAACATTCCACTCCGTTGCTTTGTAGTGAGGAGGCGTGAAGGCCTCCTGGGGAAATTCAGGGCAATTTCAGAACATTCTTGTATGGCCTGGATTAGGGAAGAAGGTGCAAGTGACCCGCCCCGCTCCTGTTTTCTTAAGTGCTGGGGTGAGGTGGGGTGTCCTAAACCTCATCGTGTGACTACAGCTTGCAACAGCCGCTAAACCTAGGAACCTAGTCAGTGGCCACTCTCCATAGAGGCTGAAGCAGAGGGGATGGGGAGAGTCCCCTTCCAGGGCTTTGTAGGAAGCCATGATCTTCTCTCCCATTTACAAAGCAGGCTGTTGTCTATTCATTTGTATGCGTATATGTCTGTCTGTCTCACTCCCCACCTGCCCTGTATTGAGTGGTGTGTGTGTGTGTGTGTGTGTACTCTCACACACTGAGTCACCTCAGCTTCTTATTCACCAATAATTTTGAGTGTCTATAGTAAGCAAATCACTTTATGTTAAATACCACAGGCATAAGAATCTGAGTTAGATTCCCAGAATCCTAAAACATAAAAATAAAGAAATAAAAATATGCTGGGTGTGGTGGTGTGTGCTGGTGCAGGAGATGGTGGAAGCAGAAGAATTCCTGGAGCTCATGGACTGGTCAGAACAGCTTAATTAGCGAGCTCAGGGCCAATGGGAGAACCTACCCAAAGGAGGTAGATGACATTTCTGAAGATGATTGCAGAGGTTGTTCTCCGGCCTCCACGTGCATGTACACACACACACACACACACACACACACACACACACACACACACACACA
>CABHPQ010152323.1:10168-21518 GCA_902168405.1 Peromyscus aztecus | reverse complement strand
ACACACACACACACACACACACACACACACACACACACACACACACAACTAATAGAAGAAAGACACCATTGGCAGAGACATCAGCATGGTAAGGGCCGGGAAGCGAGAGAGCCCTCAGATGAGACAGGCAACAGGATGCAGGACTGCTCACCATTATCCCTGCAATGGCTGGCTGGTTTTTCCTTGAAGTTAGAAGGTTCTAGCAAACAATGGCCCTCTCATGGTGGGGTTTCAGACACTGTGACTCCTGCAGGAGGAGGGGTCTTCTTTGGGGGCAAGTTGGGGTCAGGCTGGGCCTAGTCTGCGGTGGGAGACAGGAAGAGGCCTGGTATCCTGTCTGCCACTTGCCTCTGAGAGGCAGCTGTTTACTGGTCCCTAACCATCACCTCACATACTCAGTGGTCAGAGTGCCACCTGAACACACCCCTCAGATCGACTTCCAGAGCCAACAAGCCCTCAGCTCAGTAGCTGCTGCGGGCTGAGTCAATTCACTTGTGGTAAAAAATCATTAGCGAGGACGAGGAACTCAAGTGCTGGGTCAGAGAAGATCTAGCAGAGTGGGAGCCTAGCTTTCTTCCACAAACAACACCCGTGTAATGTCCTCAGAGGATGGAGAGAGGCTCCTGGAGAAGCTGCTTAGGACTTGATGATCTCTCTATGAGCCTGGAGAAGGCAAGGCTGTGGGAGAGGACAGTCACCTGTGAGGTTGACTGGCTTGGACACTGAACGACCGACCCATCCATATCACCATGAAGGAACTGCTGTCCCTCAGGCTATAGAGTGTTCAGCCAGAATGCACACAGCAGCCCTCAGTGTGGCCTGGGAGAGGGCCAGGCTCAACTGGCCATCTGGGGATGGTAGAGACAAACAGTAGCCTTCCTTTTTTTTTTTTCTTCCAAAAAAGATAGTAAAATGGCCTTTTAAAAAATATACAAATGTTTTCAAAGAAGAAAATATATTTATGCTGGAAAGTCTTTCCTCTAACTATTACCAGTCTTGCCAAATTTCCAAAAAACATGTATATTTTAATGTTTGAGTCTGTAACATTTCCATGCGGTTCAAAATTCAGAAAACATGAAAAATTCCAATGACAAATATTTCTTCCAACCCCTTCCTTAGCTGCTGGGCTGCTGTCCTCTAGAGCAGCTCATGGTGATGGCTTTTCTTTACCTTGGACAATTTCTTAGTCCAGCTTCAAGACATGGAGACTCTCCTTCCATCAGCCTCCTCTCTGCAACCATTAGTCTAGGTGGAATCCATCATCTGCGCCACAACATGCTCCCTCCCTCTTTTTCTCCCTGCTCTTCTTCCTCTCTCTTGTTTCTCCCCCTTTGTTCTTTCTGGGTTCCAGGGACTCAGTTCGGTCTGGCCAGGGAGTAAGAAATAGTCTGGAGCCAAATATGAGGGACCGTGGCCTGGGAACATGTTTGCAACCGTTCCAACTTGGGGATGGTTACAGGCAGTTCAGAACGAAAGAAAGTCACAAATCAAGGAACTTTGCAAATACATTGGTGGAAACATCAGATAGGTGAGTTGCAGCCAAGCAGGGATATCTCTGCTCTAGGTATCAGATGCTATCAGATGACAGGTCTTAGCTGTTGGGTCGGTGGAAGATAGTGGTCTGTTATAATACAGCTCCCAAAGTCTCACATGGTAGTCACAGGATGGTAGGTCAGACACACAGGTGGGGAAGGAATGGTTATTAAGGGGACTAAAGATAGCCCAAGATACTTGACTCCAGATCTGCAACATTCCAACTTCCCACAATCACAAACATCTGATCAGTCAATCAGCTCAACACAGCATGGCTTTGTTTTCTTCCTGGGAACTTAGTTCACATATATTTCTCAGCGGCAAAGGTCACCATTTATCTGGACAGGGCTTCCTTTTGTTTTATTACTAATTAATTAACAATCTCCTTCCATTCTATTCTCTCCTGCTCCCCAAAGACAACATTTCCCAGGTGTCTAGTGCATATGCTTTTGTTTCTATGTGCTTTTGTAGACGGGGAGGTATTTGCTTACTTATTTTTGTGTGTTTTGTGTATGTTTGAACATGTGTGAGGGCTTGTGTGTGGAGGCCAGAAGTTGAGGTTGGGTATTTTCCACTTTAGTTTTTGAGACAGGGAAACTCATTGCACTTGGAGCATGCTGGCTGGCTAGGCTGGCTGGTGAGTGAGCCCCAAGAGTCCTCTTGTCTCTACCTCCCCATTGGGGGATCACAGGCACACACCACTGCACCTGGCTTTTTAACTTGGGTGCTGGGGATTTGAACTCATGTTCTCACGCTTGCTTGACAAATACTTTACTGACTGAGCCTCATCTTCCACTTTTTAAAATGTGAGTCAGTGTTGAGCACAGACCTGTGCTCAGCCTTGGGGACTCATGGACAACAGCTCCGTTATAATGGAGTCTCTGGGCCTGGCCTCTCTCTGAATTTCTTCTGGCCTCACAATGCCACACAATGTCCTTGAAATTCTTCCCACTCCTTGTCTCCTTTGTGCCTCTGTCTTTCCATGTTTCCATGTGACCCTTGCATCTGACTTTCCTTCTCTTGATTCTTTCCTTCTTACCAAGCATGTGTGTGTGTGTATGTGTGTGTGTGTGTGTGTGTGTGTATGTGTATGTATGTGTGTGTAAGTGCATGTGCATGTAGGCACATGCAGATGTGAAGTCAGTATCAGGTGTCTTCTTTGTGTCCATTCTCTACCATAATCCAGAGGCAGGGGCTCTCGCCGAACCCAGAGCTCATGGTTTCAGCTAGTCTGACTCATGGACTTGTTCCATGGATTCCATGTCCTTGCTTCTCACGCACTGGGATTACAGGTGGGCCGCTATATGTCCACCCAGCCTTACGTGGGCCCCGGGGATCCAAACTCCAGCCCTCAGGTTTGCACGGAAAACACTTTACCCACTGGGCCACCTCTCCAGCCCCCATTTTCCTTTCTTGATGCTTCATCTGAGTCAGCCATTCTGCATATAGTTTCCCTTTGTGCCTGTGGGGTTTAGTGAGAGGATGGTGGTCTCTGAATCCCCCTTATGGACACCAAAATCTGAGGGTACTCAAGTCTCATAGAAATGGCATAGGTTTGCATATAACCTGCGTTCACCCTTCCCTGTAGTCTAGCTCACCTCTATGTGGCTTACCATACCTCTACAATGTCAAGGTCATGCAAACAGCTGCTAACTGGTCTAGTTTGGGGAATAATGACAAGACAGTGTCTGCATGCATTCATTACAGTTGTGTATCTTTGGAATAGTTTCAGTCTGTCTTGGTCAAATCCCCGAAGATAGAATCTACGGATATAGAGGGATGACAGTTTAATCTCACAGGATTTCCCTTCTGTTCCATCATGTAGTGGGTCTGGATTTGTTGGTTTACCCAGTGAGGATGCTATTTCCCAATCTCTCCCCAATAGACCCACATGCCAGTGTGCTAACTGTGCCGGATAGTTTTAACTGTCAACGTGACAACCCACAGTCCCCTGGGAGAAAATTTCAACTGAGGAATTGTCTAGATCAGGTTGGCCTGTGGGTTTGTGTGTAGGGGATTGTCTTGATTGGTAATTGAGATGAGAAGATCCACCCTGAATGTGAGCAGCACCATTTCATGGGCTGGGCTCTGGCCTGTGTAAGAACGAAGGGAGCCAGCTGAGCACAGCCAAACAATCATGGATGCATTGATTCTTCTTGTGGCTGTGGATGTGACGTGACTAGCTGCTTGAATTCCTGCCTTGACTTTCCTGAAGTGGCAGAATGGAACTGAACCGGGGCTTGTGAGCTAAATAGTCCCTTTCCTCCTCCACGTTGCTTTTTGACAGAGTGCTTTGTCACAGCAACAGAAAATGAACCGGCACATCAGTAAAACAGCTTTTCCTCTAAAGAGACTTCAGGGATTCAGGATGGTGCTTTAGCTGCACTGTAGTCAGATTCCCAGACACGGGCGTGGTTCACCCAGTGTGTCTTCCCAACAGGCTCTTGTCTTTGTCTTCTGACTTCTCTTCCTTCATCCTCTCCACTTTCTCTCTTTCCTCACTCCTTCTCATATCAAAGACTTCAAAAATCCTTTGGAGTCCCTAGAATTCAAAGCGTACCTCCCTTTAATCAAAAACAAGCCTGGTGATTAACTATAAGGACCAGGGTCGAGTGGGGACTGGGGGTCTACTGTGGGGGAGGGGCACTGGGAACCGAACGGGTCAGCTTCCCACCACAGACGATGAGAACCCAAGGAGATCAAGGCATAAGGAAGAAAGGGTTGTGTGGGTTCGTGGTCTCAGAGGTTTGGTCCATGATTCTTTTGCTGAATTGCTTTGGATCTGTGCTGGGGAAAGGTCTCATGTTAGTGTGCAAGCAACTCACTTTGTGACAGTCAGGAAGCAAAGAGGAGGGAAAAGGAGGGGTCAGAGTATCACTATCTCCTTCAAGGGTGTGCTCTGTGATCTAGCTTCCTTCCACTTTCTAGAGCTTCCACCGCTTCTCAGCAGCATCACCGCCAAGGGACAATCAAGCCTCTAACAACATGGGCCCTTGAGGGACACTTATCCAAACCATAAACCACAGCATGAGCATTCTGCCCCCAGCTGGAGATGGTAGCTGGGAAGACGTGACTGTGTGCTGAGAACTGAAGCCACTAACAAAACCAAGAGTGGACATACTTGGTGTGGTTGTGTACATGTGTGTGCATGTGCACACATGTGTATATGTGCATGTGTGTGCACACATATGGAGGGCCAAAGTTGGCCTTGTGTATTTTTCCTCATGTGTCCTGGAGCTTGCAGAGAAGTCTAGCCTGGCCATTGACCCTCAGAGACCCTCCTGTATTCGCCTCCCCAGCGTTGGGATCACAAGTGCATGCCACCACGCCCAGCTTTTTTTTACATGAATTCTGAGGGCTGAACTCATGTCCTCATATGGCAAACACTTTACCCACAAAGCCCTCTCCCTAGACCCACAGCTGTACCTTTCAGGATTTTTTTTTTTTGGATTATAATTTAATTACAATATTTCTCCTTTTATTTTCCTCCCTCCAAACCCTCCCATGTATCCCTCCCCACTCTTCTTTAATTCATGGCCTCTTTTTTCATCAATTGTTATTGTATGCATATGTATGTGTATGTACACGTATAATCATCTGTTATTGTATGCATAGATGTATGTTAATGTACACATATAATCATCTGTTATTGCATGCGTGTATGTATGTGTATGTACACATATAATCAATTGTTATTACATGCATAGATATATGTGTATGTACACAGATAATTGCTGTGGAATGTTCTGTATGGCAAATGTGTTGCTAATAAAACACTGATTGGCCAGTGGCTAGGCAGGAAGTATAGGCGGGACTAACAGAGAGAATAAAAAGAACAGGAAGGCAGAGGGAGTCTCTGCCAGCCGCCACCAGGACAAGCAGCATGTAAAGATGCCGGTAAGCCACGAGCCATGTGGCAAGGTATAGATTTATAGAAATGGATTGATATAAGATATAAGGACAGTTAGCAAGAAGCCTGCCACGGCCATACAGTTTGTAAGCAATATAAGCCTCTGTGTTTACTTGGTTGGGTCTGAGCGGCTGTGGGACTGGCAGGTGAGAGAGATTTATCCTGACCGTGGACCAGGCAGGAAAACTTAAGCCACAGATAATCAATTGTTATTGCATGCATATATGTATGTGTATGTACACATATAATCATTATTGCATGCATACATGTATGTGTATGTACACATATATTCTTAACTATAACCTGCTCTAATTTTTATCATCACTTAACATTGGCCTGTAGTGGGTACCTGTTCCAGCTTTGACCTGGAAGTACTACTCCCATTGAGGCTTCCGGTAACCGTCATGCTCACGAGGCAGGGCCGAGACAGGAGCCCTTAAGACCTGAGATCCGGATGTGCCAGCTCTCTTGGCTCCTGGATCCTGGATGCTGGATGTAGACCGAGCAGAGCTCTCCAGAGAACACCGCTGGACTGCGTTTCACCTCTCCCGGACCCTGTAAACCTATCCCTTCACTTGTAAGTTACCCCACAAAATAAACCTCCCTTTACGTATTAATTGCCTTAAGACTTCCACCAATATTGGCCAGACATTTTTAATATTTTTTATAAAATGTATCTTCCCCCCACATATGCCCCTCTAACTACATGTTGGATGCAGCAAGACAGTGTTTCAGCCTGGAGGCCAGACAGCTAGGGTTACATCTCTGCACTGATCGCGAGCGGTGTGGCCTTTGGTGATCTACTCTGCCTCTCTGTGCCTGGGTTTTCCGACCTGTAAGTGTACAGCTCTGCAAAGTGCAGAGAACCAATAACAGTGTAAATGACACTTGTCCGTGGACACAGAAATCGCCGCTGGCAGAATGCAGGCTGTGGCTGCTGACCAGCTTCACATCCTTCAGATTCTCTTCAGAGACCCTGACGGTTTGTGCACACACAGCTGTAGCTTCTCCTTGATTTCTTGGAGCCTGGTTTTCCCTTTAATTAATGAGTTGAATAAAGTCCTTGACACGTATTTATAAGAGTATGTATTTTTATCTAAATTAAGGGAAAGGGGAAAATGATATAACTGTATTTTAATTAAAAAAAAATATCCTGGTCTGGGAATGTAGCTCAGCGGTAGAGTGCTTGTACAGCATGAATGGTCCCTAAGTTCAATTCCAAGCACCGTATAACAGTTTGCATCTCCTCCCTCCCCCCCCTCCTTTTAAGAAGGAAAACAGCTCAATTCCTTAACTGTGTCCAAATTTCCACATCAAAACAGGCCTCTTTGAGACCTGGAAGGATCAACCAGTCAGACTGAACTACATTTCCCAGAATCTTCTTTCCCTCAGGTTACCTGTGAAAAACAGCTCACCTGAGGCTGTATGTGGTGGTCCTCCCACACACCCCCATCCTCCACGATTATCTTGGAGAGTGTTGCTCTTCAGGGCTAGTGTGTGTGTTTATCTCCAGGATGAGATGACCAAAATGAGAAGCAGTAAGAACGGAAAGCTTATGTTTGGGGATTTACCTTGTTATTTTTTGTTTGTTTGTTTTTTGAGACAGAGTTTCTCAGTGTAGCCCTGGCTGCCCTGGAACTCTCTCTGCAGACCAGGCTGACCTCAAACTCACAGAGATCCACCTGCCCCTGCAAGGCGATTGTGTTTCCACCAGGAATCATCTCTTCTTTCTCTGACTTCCTAGCTTTCAGTGAATTCCCCCTTCCCCACCCCAGAGCATCAGCAAACCTCTTTCTTGAAGTCATTACTTTTACAATCAGATGTGGCAGATCTTCTATGGGAGCCTCCCCGATCTGGCACTTATGAAACATAAACCAGCTACTGAAGAAATTGTAAAGAGAAGAGTTTAAACTGACCACAACATACTAGAAACCCATACTGTGATTCCTTATACCTGCAGATGGAAAATATTTGCAAAATGGTTGTGCCTGGCCTGAACATGTGTGGATTTTTAAAAATCCCTAAGCAATATAGTTTAACAATGATTTACATAGCATTTGCATTGTGGTGAATATTTCAAGTAATCTGCAATGGTTTAAAATATACAGGAATATGGGTATAAGTTTTATTCAAATGCTGTGCTGTTTTATATAAGGGACTTGAGCATCTGTGGATTGTGGTCCTAGAATCAGTCTCCTGTGAATACAGAAATGACTATTTTATCCCTTTGCATACTCCCTGAAGTTTGTATCCTCTTTAAGGAAAAATCAAATTTAATTAAAAAAGAACAATTAGAAACTTTCTACAAGAAGACCAGGGCAAAGCAACTCACAAAAAAGAGCACCCATGGTTGGTCAGATGGCTCAGTGACTGAAGTGCTTGCTGAATATGCTTGGGGACCAGGGTTCAGATCCTCAGAAGCCACATCCATGTCAGGGAGGTGTCGTGGCTTGCCTGCAACCCTAGCACCAGGCAGTGGACACAGGGCACTCCGTAGATGTGCTGGAGAACTAGACCAGTAAAATCTGTGAACTCTGGGTCCAGGAAGAGACAATGCCTTAGACGATAAAGTGGAGAGTGATTGAGGAAGGCGCCTGGCAGTAACCTCTGGCTTTACACACAGGTGTGCACACATATGCATGCACATACACTTGTTCTCATACACATGCTAACATGTATATCCATACATACCTCCACTGACCTCCTTACCCCCCCCCCCCCCCAGTTAATAAAAGAACACTTTTCTGATCATGTTTCTTGAAGAACTGGAGAAAAATAAAAATACCATTTATCTTAAGAAGTTCTGAGGTTTTTGCAAGTTACCTCATTTCAAGGTGAGAGAGTAAGTTCATTTCCTTTTAGAAATACACACACACACACACACACACACACACACACACATACACACACACACACACATACATACATACATAAAAAATCTTTTGAGATTATAGTATAATTACATCATTTCCCCTTCTGTTTTCTTCCTCCAAATCCTCCCATGTACACCCCCCACCCCCGCTCTCTTTCAAATCTGTGGCCTTTTTTCTGTACTTGTTGTTACATATGAGTTGTGTCTGTGTGTACACATATATATTCCTAAATATATAAATACAACCTGCTCAATCTATATAATGTTACTTGTATGTATATGTTTTCAGGGCTGATCATTTGGTATTGATAACCACTTGGTGTACTCTTCCCTGGGGAAGACGATTTCACCAGCTCTGAGCGTTCCTTAGATGCCTGTAGTTCTGTGTCTAGGGATGAGGGCTCCTGAGCTTTCCCCAGTCTGTGTCAGCATGTCTACTGGTATTGCCCTTGTTCAGGTCATGTTTAGGTAGCCATGTTTGTGAGACTTCGTAGGTGTAACTTCTGACACTTCTAGGATATACAATCTCACAGGAAACATCCTGTTCATTCGATTCTTACAATCTCTATGTTCTTTCTTCTACAATGGTCCCTGAGCCTTAGATGCAGGAATTACAATCTCACAGGAAACATCCTGTCCATCTGGTTCTTACAATCTTTATGTCCTCTCTTCTGCAATGATCTCTGAGCCTTAGGTGCAGGAATTATGTTGCAGATGTTTCATTTGGGACTGGGCTCCAGAACTCTGCATTTTGATTGCCTGTTCTCTTTACTGGTCTCTGTCTGTTGCAAAAAGAAGTTTCTTTGGTGAAGGATAAGAGCTATACCCTATCTGTGGACATAAGGATGAGTATTCAGAACGTCGTTAGGAATTATGCTAGTTTAGTAAAGTGGTGGTTGTAGGTTCTTCTCCAAGATCCATGTCCCTACTGTCCCCAAGAGATGGGCGGTAAGTCCCTTATTGCTGAAGACACCATGCGCTTTGGACACAGGGCGTAAAGGCCCCTCAAGCTGAATCTGACTTTAATACCTTCTTGTTAAGGACTAGCTTTCATGATACCAGAAGGCACCATGGAAACTTCCCGAAGAAGGAAGCAAGCAACATACCTACCCACCTATGACACTTGTGAACCACACCAAGGACCATCGTGGCACAATATTCTTAAGGGTAAAATAGTGGCACACACACTTTGACAGTAACCAGTAGCTCTACAATTGGCCTCAAGGCCCACTTAACAAGATGGAAATTATGCCCAGCACTGGAAACCTAGTTCATTTCTTAAATTCTACACAAGCGTTCTCCTTTGAATGTCTTGCCCATTGCAAGAGACAATTGTACAAAGTCTTTTATTTTCTATACAGGAAAAATTATCCAGCTAATTCTCAAGAGAGTGGCCACCAGTACAACACATTCTTGGGATAGAGGACATTGGAACATTCTAGTTTGTTGATTTTTATGTCTCTGCATCACTTTATGTAGTAGTCTCAGTCTCTCGTGCATCCCCCGGCACCATGCTGAAATGTTAGTTATAGATGCATAATCTACAGCAGAGCTCTTGGTCAGTCTTCATTGCCATATGCAGCCACTTCCAGGCTGAGCCACTGAGATCAGTAACAAGGTACCAACCCATAGGGGAGCCTTGGATCTCACTGGCTCAGTCTGAAAGAGGATTCATTGTGACCATGAGGACATATGGTATTGGTACCTTGTTATTGATTAATATTGTTAAACCATATTTGAAGCCTTGTCTCACTAAAAGTTCTTCATCCCTGGTGACCATGTCATTTCCCTTTCTCTTCTTTACTCAGACTTCTAGGGCTCCACCCTGTTTAATGAAATCTGCATCCAAGAAAGGCAGGGCCTGGGTTCTGAATTATAATGGGTACCTCAGGTGATTCTCAGTCACAAGTCAGTTTGAGTCTGGAATGTCCCCCAAGTGTCAGATGTGGAGAAGTGGATGGATCCTGGGGGTTCTACCAGATCTATGCATTGATCTACATCTGAATGGGGCTCTAGAGAGGTGGTAGACACTGGAGGAGGTGGGGCCCAGCTGGAGGAAGCAAGTCACTGAGGGCATGCCTTGTCTTGAACCACCCTTTCTCTATGTCTTAGTTACTTCTCTACTCTGTGAGGAGACACTATGACCAAAGAAACCTATGGTGAGTGTTTTGGTGCCCATGGTTCCAGAAGATTACAGTCCATGACTATCATGGCAGGGAGTATGGCATCAGGCAGGTAGGCATGGCCCTGGAGCAGTAACTAAGAGTAACTAGCAGTAACTCATGATCCATAAGCATGAGGCAGACGAGAGAGAGAGACAGAGACAGAGAGAGAGAGAGAGAGAGAGAGAGAGAGAGAGAGAGGAGAGTTACTTGGAATAGTGTGGGTTTTAAGCTTCAAAGCTCACTCCCAGTGACACAAGGCCACACCTCCTAATTCTTTCCAGATGGTTTTACCAACTGTGGACTGAACATTTAAATATATGAGCCTATGGGGGCCAATCTCATTTGCTTCAGGCCCTCATGAGGTAAACTTTGTTCTGCTGTGCCCTCTTCACCATGGTGGCCATTGGTACTGTGCCCAAAGTGATGGGGCCAAGTGACCATGGATGAAGAAACTCTGAAAGTAAATCTTGCTCCCGTTAAGATACTTACCTCAGGTATGTTGCCATAACAACAGAAAGCTGACTAACACAGAGCCAAGGCATCAGGAGACATGGCCCCAGGATTCCCTGTCCTCTCTTTTCTTTCCAACAGGATCACATGTATCCTAGGCCTCCTATGTAGCCAATAATGACCTTAGACTTCTGATCCCCCTGACTACCAAGACTATAAGCCTGTGCCACCACACCTGGTTTATGTGGTGCTGGGGATGGAGACCAGGGCTCCTTGCATGCTAAGCAAGCACTCTACCAACTGAGCCACATCTCTAGGCCCTGTTTTCAATTTTGCAGGCCAGAAATGGTTTCCATCATCTATTTCTCCCTCTTCTCTCTCTCTCTCTCTCTCTCTCTCTCTCTCTCTCTCTCTCTCTCT
>CABHPQ010152323.1:0-10158 GCA_902168405.1 Peromyscus aztecus | reverse complement strand
ACCAACTGGCTTGGGCTGATTCTTATTGGATGGATTAAGTGAAGTACTAACTGCAGGGTTTTCTGGCAGACATATTTATGATGATGTAAAGGGCACAGCACAGCTCCTGGCCTGATCTCTGGGCTCAGCAAATAGTTGTTTTACTTGCAAATCTTGGCTCTTGATGTTGATCCCTGGCACTTTCTGCTCCTGTCCTAGCCAGTGACCTTTGGCATCTTGTCTCCAACTCAAGTCTGTTGGCAACTCAGCCTTGCAGAAGTGAAGGAGTCTTCCTGACTCCCTTCTCTGGAAGGTCAGCAAGTGGACACAGGCATCTATCTGGACCTTCGTCATGGCTGGCAGCTCCTAGTACTGTCATTGCTGGTCCCCTGCTGGGTCAGGACACACTTCCGCTTTGCTTCTATGCCTCCGGGGGAACACAGCCAGATCCCACTGGGATGACTCACACTACAGTGGCTATGTTCTAAAGCCCTCTCTGGGATCACAGCCTCTTCCTGCAAGCTGAGTGGGTGTAGGAAGTGGATGGTCCCCTGGTCCAGATGCTCTCTCACTGGATGGTATGACCTGAGGACATCTTTGTGCCATCTCTAGCTTCCTGGAAATGGAGGCAAATCGTCCAGGACTGCAATCAGGCTCCTTGCACTGCGATGTCGACCATCATCTCTCACATCCTGGAGAATACTGGGGGGACCAAGTATGCCTTCAGCATTTTCAGGAGCCTGTGAACTCCTGACCTCCTAGAATTGGCACATCCTGCCCTTAAGGCCTGATTCCACCCTGCTGTCTTTAATTACACGACCAAAGCTGCCTCCAAGAGAGAAATGACCCCAAGTGTGGCTTGGAGGACTTGGACAGCCTCTTAATCCATCTCCTGGTTCCCCTCTGGCTCTCTCTAATTCATCTTCCACGCTACAGTTGGCCTGCTCTCCTCAAAACCTGCAGCTCTGATCTTGACTTTCTTGCTTTAAAAGCCTTCAGCAGCACCTCACAATTCTCAGGATAAAGCTCAGGGACATCAGCTAAGACGAGGCTTGCTCATGCAATGCCTCAGGCCTCTCTCCTGCTCACTCCTTCCCTTTGCCCCTTAGTGCTGAATCACCCACTGCCCTCTACACACCCGGGTCCTTCCAGACCATGGCTTTGTGCATAACCTGACTCTTCTCAGTTGCAAAACACACCTCTGACCCTGTCTGTCTCTCTGCCTCTCTGTCTGTCACTCTGGACATGTGTGCATGTGGAAGTCAGAAGTCAACCTTGGGTGTATATTCCTCAGATGCCAATCACCTCATTTTTCGGACATAGACTCCCACTGGCCTGGGGCTCATTGATTGGCTGGGCTGGCCAGTGAGCACCAGGGATCCTCTTGTCCCTGTGTCTCCAGCACTGGGATTATGAGGCTGCATTACCAAGCTCAGACTTTACCTGAGTTCCAGGGATGACACTCAAGCCCTCATGATTGCAGGGGAAGCACTTTACTTTTGAGCTTTCTCCCCAGGACCCTGCTTGTGCTCCATATTTATTTTTAATAGTATTTTATATTCATAGTATATTACAATGTTCATATTATAATATTCATACAGTATATTTTGATCACATTCAATCCTCCTCCAACCCCTCCCCGATCCACCCTATTTCCTACCCTCCTGACTTTGTGTTCTCTCACTTGCTCTCCCTCTCTTTAAAAACCCATCCACTGAGTTCAGTTTGTGTTGCCCAAATGAATACTTGGGTGTGTGTGTGATCGGCTCTGGAGTATGCGGTCACACCATTAAAGAAACCTGACTCTTCCTCTCCCAGCAACTATCAAATGCCAGTAGCTCCTCAGGAAGGTGGGGCTTCATGCTCACTTCCCTCCCCTCATGATGAGATGATTTTATCTGGCTTGCATTTGCACAGGTCTTGTGCATGCTGTCACAATCAATATACCTCATATGTGCAACTGCTTGTGCTTTTGGTACTGTGTTTTCATTTCTTCCATGGAGCTTTCTCTCATCTTTCCTAACGTATCCTTTCTCTCCCTAAGCCCCTGCATGTACTCTCGAGTGTAGGCAGAATGCTTCCGAGCTAGGGTTTGAACCCTTTGTTTTCCAGTTCCATCTGTAATACCTGGTGAGAGTGCCTACGTCATAGGGTGCTTCTTGTGAAGACTGGTGAGAACAGCATGGGAATGCCATCACCTTGTGCACAGCTGCAGTAAGCCCATCTACACCACCACTGACCCCACTCTGAGTGGTTTAAGGACAAGGACCACAGCTTCATCTCGGAAAGCTGGCAGAACCTAACACAGTGCTTGGCTTCTGTCAGCTGTTGCGTTTGCCTTTGTCCAAACGCTGTTGAATGAAGCTGGGAAGAAGGGTGGTGCAGCCTGAGTGCTGATGGTTATCTAGTTTCTTGGAGGATATAGAGTACAGTATTGAAAAACCATTGAAGACTCAGCAATAAATTATGGTATATGCTTATTATGGGATATTTTGCAGAGACTGAAATCAATGGGGTCACTCCAGATGTGCTGACACAGAAAAATATTCAAGACAGATTTTGAGACACTGAAGGGTTTGCCAGCAGATCTAGTATGATGTGTATACATGTGTGTTTCCATGTGTGCATATGTGTGTTTCAAACTCTTTTTATGTGTAGGGATGATTTAAAAGAAATAGAAGAAACTCGACAGCACTTATCTCTTAGGTAAGAGAGGGGAATAAGAGATGTTTGATTCTTACTTTCTGCCAGGGACCAGCACACTGCATCCCTTGAGGCAAATTCATCCAGCTTTTGTACTAGTCGACAGTTTTCCTACCACACACCTCTGTGTGTTTCCCTGTTGCCATGGCTGCTTTTGTACTCTTAGGGAAGAGTGAGTATTTTTGATGGATACCATGTGTCCCATAAATCATTTGTTCCCTGGACCTTTACAGGAGAAATTTGATGACCTCTGCTTTATCCCTCTCTTATTTAATTAACTTACCTCCTATCATTTGATTAAAAATAAGATGTATTCAATAAAAACACAAACGCCAGGAGTGAGCTAGCTCCTTATGAGTTGTCGGTCAGGGAGACCCCTAAGTCACCCCTAAGCAATTCAGGACATTTACACTGCTCCCCACCTGAACCCAAAAGAACTGGTGGTAGGACCCCATTACTGAAGATGCCATATACCTCATTCGTGGGACATAGAGAATCAAGCTGGAAATGGGCTGAAAGCTTCCTCCCTGTTGGCTATGCCCCACAGTACCAGAAGATTCCATGCACACTCTGGGGGAGAATTGTCATCTGTAGTCACACTCAACTGTGGGACTTCTGTGTAACTGACTGGTCAGGCCATAGCACCATAGGGGCAAGTCTGCTATGGGGTAACCAACCACTTTCTGATTGGATTTGGTGACCGTTTTACAGGAGGGAATTCACAAGTGGTATCACGAACCTGGTCAAAAGCCTATGGCTGGGGAGGTTGTAGGCCCTGATGGGGAAGTTTTCATCTTGCTAAGTGGACAAGATGTGTTTGCAAAGCTGCCTTTTAAATGATTATGTTTATGCTCAAAAAAGCAGTGTTACTATCGGCTTTGGTCAGAAAAGACCCTCCCTCCCTCTCTCCCTCCGTCTGTCCCTCCCTCCCTCTCTCCCTCCCTCCCTTCCTTTCATTCTTTTTCGCAGTGATGAGAGCAGTGCCTGCAGAGACCCATAATTTTTCGAAGTACTGGCAACAAATGACTGTTGAATACCTGACCATAAATAGGACACCGTCCAAGGCTTTGTGGACACCATGGAAGGAGAGGTGGAAAGAATTTAAGATCTGGAGGGAGGCAGGATGAAATGTGGGACACTGACTTCTGGACATGATATGGATGTTGAATTTTTGAATTCACAGCAGCTGTGATTACCTGAACAAAGTTTGCCACATTGGGCCCAGTACCCTGTCATTAAGGGGGGCAATTTTATATGGTTCCCTTTCTCTCTGAGGATTGATAGAAAGTCAGTGGTTGATGGGTGTACAGGCTAGTTTTATGTCAACTTGACACAAGCTAGAGTCATCTGAGAGGAGGGAGCCTCAATTAAGAAAATACCTACATAATATTAGGCTGTAGACAAGCCTGTAGGGCATTTTCTTAATTAGTGATTGATGGGGGAGAGCCCAGCCCATTGTGGGTGGTGCTATGCCTGGGCTGGTGATTCTTGGTTCTATAAGAAAGCAGGCTGAGCAAGCCATGGGAAACAAGCCAGTAAGCAATGCTTCTCTATGGCTTCTGCATCAACTCCTGCCTTCAGGTTCCTGCCTTGCTTGAGTTCCCGTCCTGATTCCTTTGATGATGAACTGTGATATGGAAGCATAAGCTGAATAAACTGTTTCCTCCCCAAGTTGCTTTGGTCATGGTGTTTCATCACAGCAATAGAAACCCTAACTAAGACAATGGAGGAGGGAGGGACTTTTTTTTTCAGTAGTATATTGTCTTAGATAGGGTTTTATTGCTGTTCATGACAACTCTTATAAAGGAAAACATTTAATTGGGGCTGGCTTACAGGTTCAGAGGTTTAGTACATTATTGTCATGGTGGGAAGCATGGCAGCATGCAGGCAGACATGGTGTTGGAGAGGGAGCTGAGAGTTATACAACCAGATAGTCAGGCATTAGGAAGAGAGAGTGACATTGGGTCTGGCTTAGGCTTCTGAAATCCCAAAGCCTAGTCCTAGTGACACACTTCTTCCAACAAGGCCACACCTACTCCAAAAAGGCCACACCTCCCAATAGTGCCACTCCCTATGAGCCTATGGGGGCCATTTTCATTCAAACCACCACGTATCCACATGTGCTCATACTCCTTAAAACATGTCTTTACCACGTTCGTGTAAACAAACCTAGTGAAACTTAGTAAAAATGATTAAAGTATATTATGTACATGTATGGAAATGTGACAATGAAAACTGGACAGTTAATGCTGCCCATGTATGCATAGTGCATGACTTTATGTCTCTAGAGAGAACCTTCCCTTGTACCTTGTTGAGTGAGCTGCAGAACTTTGCTTGTCTCCATTTTACAGGTGAGAAAACTGAGACTCAAGGAAATGGGCTTTGTATTGCTTAGTGGTAAGGTTCTGACAGAGCATGATCTAAGTCTCCCAGCTCTTGCCACAGGGCTTGTCCCATTGGTTGGGATTCTTGGGCTTCCTTGGTCCCTGCCATTTATCCTGGGCCCTGGGAGGACAGTAAGCTTGTCTTTCTCAGCTTTGCATTCCTAGTACCTGAAACAAGTCAGACACTCAGTAGACACCCAGCAAACAATTTCAAAGAAAGTGTAATGAAGGTTCAGATGCTCTAATGTATCAAGGAAACTCTACCCCTGGTCTGAGGCACCTTCATCTTATGGGTCTCAGAGCCGGATGATCCAGACTTCACTGGTTGCAAAGTTCTCAGGACCTCCAAACAAGGAAGGATGACAGGGTTCCCTACTGGAGCACTATCCTCACCTGCCAAGCCTGCAGTGTGATTTTGGAATTATCTCTAGCTCATAATCTCTAGGTTTTGTTGTCTTGTCCTCCTGAACTTCTGCCCAAAACTTAACATAATTCCTTTTTGTGTTAACGACACGGAAATGTCTCACTCCATGTTGTATGAGCTTTTCCTGGGGCGACATGAGCAAACATCTCACTCCAGATATGAAGCCAATGACAGATCAAAGCACCATTTAAACCAATGAGCCTATTAGTCTTACATATGGCAGCATGGATGAGGGGTTATTTATTGGAGCATGGGTGACCCCCAAACAGGTGCATGTCCCACCCCAGCATGGACAGTGACTTTCCTATGGCTTAATAATAGAGTTCACCTTCAGTCCACCTCCATCCTCTATATCCTGGAGCACCTCCTGTGACCTTGTGTAGCTGGGAAAGAATTGCATAAATCTGGGAGTGGGTATAGGAGGAAGTGGCTGGTAGCCCATGTCAGGGTCAAATGACCCCCCTACCTCTTCCTTCTGTGAGGGGATGTCAATAGACCTGGTATGATTGTCTGTGGGTAATCACGGTTGTTCTAATGGAGATGGTCATGTCTGCTGTGCTCAGAGGATGGCACTCCATATCATCCTGACACTGCTGTATAAAGAACAGAAATTTGTTTCTCACAGTTCTGGACACTGGAAAGTTCAAAGTCAGGATGCCATCAATGTTATCTTCTCATAGCCTCATCTCTTCCCCTTCCAACTCCCCCATATCGCCCCCAGTACACTCCATACTCCTTTCCAAACTCTGTGTCTTTTTGAAAACCTCAAGTTCAGTTACTGATGTCTATATGTGTATGGGTGTGAGGCCATCCATTGAAGCATGGGAAACTTACAGGTATCCATGTCCTCAAAAAAGAATTATTCTGTCACAGCAATCATCCACTGCCAAAAGATCTTCAGTAGATGGTGGGTCCCAGAGATCACCTGCCTTGTCTATGCCAGGAGCTTGGCTGGTTTGATCTTGTATAGGTTTTGTGCAGATAACTACAGCTGCTGTGAGTTCATGATTGTGATAACCTTGCCATGCCCAGGAGACAGCATTTCACAGAATTGATCTTCATCCTTCAGCGATTACATTCTTTCTTCTTCTTTCATGATATTTTCCAGACCTTGGAGGTGGTTGGATTAATATAGATGTCTCATGTGGGTCTGAGCACCCAGTCTCTTCTTAGTACTTCGACCAATTATGTATCTTTACACTGACTGATGTCTAAAGCAAAAAGAAGCCTCTCTGACCAAGAGCAGGCCAGGTCTGTGGGTAGAAGCATAAATATTTAGAAGGCAATTTGGCAGTGTAATGATTTAGTAACATATCAACAACAGATTTTATACTAGGGTTTATGACCTTACTAGTCATGGACTTCTGACTAAGATTACAGTACCAGGCATGAAATTCCATGCTGTGAAGCAGGTCTCAAGTCCAATCAGAAAGGGTTAGTTACTACATTACAGCTGTTTCTCTATTATACCAGTAGATCTTATTGCAGATCTTTATTTATTTATTTTTTCATTTATTTATTTATTTTTCTATTATCAGCTTGATACAGTATAAATTCTTATCCTAATAGTGAAATGTTTCACTGAAGCTTGCCCAGTAATTGAGTAAACCCAAAACTTATTATAAGCCACAGTCATCCTAGGGTCCCCCCTGCTATATAGCCTCCCTGGTTCTGTGGGTTGCAGTCTGATTGTTCTTTGCTTTATATCTAGTATCCACTTATGAGTGAATACATACCATGTTTGTCCTTCTGGGTTTGGGTTACCTCACTCAGGATGATATTTTCTAGTTCCATCCATTTGTCTGCAAATTTCATGCTGTCATTGATACTGATCTCCAAAGTATATAAAGAACTCAAGAAACTAGACATACTGAACAAATCCAATTTAATCAAAAAATACTGAACAATCCAATTTAAAAATGGGCTAAAGAGCTAAACAGGGAATTCTCAAAAGAAGAATCACAAATGGCTGAAGGACATTTAAAGAAATGCTCAACATCCTTAATCATCAGAGAAATGCAAATCAAAACGACTCTGAGACACCACCTTACACCTGTCAGAATGACTATGATCAAAAATACTAATGACAGTCTATGTTGGAGAGGATGTGGAGCAAAGGGAACACTCCTCCACTGTTGGTGGGAATGCAAACTTGTACAACCACTGTGGAAATCAGTATGGCAGTTTCTCAGAAAATTGGGAATCGATGTACCTCAAGACCCAGCCATACCACTCTTGGACATATACCCGAGGAATGCTCAACCATTCCACAAAGATACATGCTCAACTATGTTCATAGCAGCATTATTTGTAATAGCCAGAACCTGGAAATAACCTAGATGCCTGTCAACTGAAGAATGGATTAAGAAAATGTGGTGCATATACACAAAGGAGTACTACTCAGCAGAGAAAAACAATGACAGCAGATCTTATTTTAATTTAAGATGTGAAAAGAGATGGGAAGGAAATGAAGTACCAATGCCTAGCATGGAAACTAGCAAAGGAAGGATGCTGTTTGTTGAATGACTGACACAATCAGCTAGTATATTAATTAGTCTTACATTACTCTGACCAAACATTGGAGCAAAACAGCTGAAGGGAGGAAGGACTTATTTAGCCTGTACTTTCAGAGGTTTCAATTCATCATGCCAGGGAGAATGTGGTTAGAGCAGAGATGCTCATATCATGGCAGCCATGATGCAAAGTAAATGGAATATAGGAAAATGCCCACTTGTGATATAGACCCAATGACCCCCCATTGGCTCCCAAATAGGCCCCACCTTTTGCATTTCAAAACTTCTCAATAATGCCAGCATTTGATGAATCTGTCAAGTGATTAGTTTGTTGATTAGGTTAGAGCTCCCATAACCAATTACTTCTCAAATGCTCATCAGCTGACTAGCTAGTCTCCAGTTTCCAAGCCTGTAGGGGAAACTTCATAGTCAAGCCTTAGCATCTGGGAACAATTAGTGTTAGTGAGGGATGCTGCCCATCAAATACAGAAAAGGAGCAACTGACCAGAGCAGGCTTGGATGCCAGGTGATTTTTCTGTAGTCACGACCCAAGGAACCTGTTTCTAAATGTCTTTATTTTGCTACTTCTTGGGGTCTTGATTCTTATTCAAGATTTCCCTCATGGAGATTCTTTACCACCTTCAGAACCTCTGCTTAAATCAAGCTCATATCTTCACCAAAGTAGCCCAGAGTCCTCTAGTTCCTAATACTCAAAACTCCCACAACCTATTATTGCAAACTTTAGGATTTTGCTCACATTCCATTTCATTGACTTTTCATCTGCTCCCAGACAGCCTCCTGCCCCATAGCTTATCCAGTGGGAAAAACTTCCTTGCATCCCTTCTGCCCCATCTTGGATGACGTCTTGTCCAGGAGCCTTACATTAAGGTCTTCATTCTCTTTATTGTTTCCCAGTCACAGTGTTCTTGCCGTTGAACTCACCTCACCATAGTGAAATTTATTTGGTATGACAATGTATTGCATTGGTCAAGTGAATTGTGCTGGTTTGCTCAGAATTGAGGGTTTCCAAAGACTCGGAGTTTTCAGCACTAAGCTCTGGACAGCTCCAGGCAAACTAGGATGGCTGGTTATTAAAAACACAGACTGTGGGCCTGAGAGAAGGCTCAGCGGGAAAAATATCATACATCCTACCTCTAGGTGTGTCTGTGAGGGCATTTCCAGGGAAGTTTGAGTGAGGACGAAAACCCCACCCTGAATGTGGGTGGTATCCTCCTAATGGTTGGAAAGGGGGAGGCACAAACAAGCTGAGCACCGGCTTCCATTTCTCTTGCTTCTTGAATGTGGACACACTGTGACAAGCTTCCCTTCCATCCTGCCTTTATGTCTATCCCATCGTGATGGACTCAAATAATGAGTCAAAATAAACCCTTCCTACTTTCCTTAAGTATTTATTGTCAGGTGTCTAGTCACAGCAAGAAAGATAGAAAAAGTAAATAATACACTTCACACTTTTTTGTGTTTTTTTTTCTCATTAGAATATTAAGCAGCCCATACAAGTATGAAAGACTGAGTCATTCTATTTTTCATAGCCACCAATGGTCAGGATTCTACCATGTTTCAGGTACTGATGACTGAGCACTTTGGCTACATGTTCTTATCTGATAATGTAAATAAAACTGTCTTGGGTCTTAGAACTGAGCTCACTGGTCCCTGAGAATCTAGGGACTTGCCCCAGGCTGCCCTGTATGTGATCTCAGAGTTTGATTTGCAGATCTGACTTTTGCCTCTCAAAACAGAGAACTCTCTGTTCCCAGTCACAGGGCTGTGTTTTCTGCCTCCCAGGACAGAATTCATGGGAATTTCTGGTCTCTTCTTTCCCTATCCTCAGCCTCAGGAGTCCTTGAGATGGGGATTAATTGCAGAATTACTGTTTGCCCCAGTCTGTGCAGGATGATTGCTCCATTTCTGGGGTGAGAACAGCTATTGGGAGGGACACTCAGGGGCTGCCTGAGCCATGAGCTGGAGAGGGTCCTGCAGCTGCACAGCACCAGGGCTTCTGCCACCTGCAGGGGTGACAGCCCTGCTGTCACGTAGCACTGGATCACAGGTGTCTGGCACCAGAGCCCCTTTCAGAAAGAAAACGCAATTAGGGCGTGTGCACTCATCAATGTTCATCTTCATTGCTGCCTTGGGT
>CABHPQ010152322.1:0-34531 GCA_902168405.1 Peromyscus aztecus | reverse complement strand
CACACACACACACACACACACACACACACACACACACACACACACACTGTGAGACCAAAATGAAGAACAATATCCCTTGTAGGTTAAGGTTTCTGTTAGCAGTTCAGACAGTTAAGAATAAGTTCCTTTTTGCCTTGGGCACGTTAAGGTTTGTTTGTAGTTAAAGAATAAATTCCTGTTTGACCTGTGTAAATCCTCACAATAATTAAAGAATAAGTTCTTGTTTGCCCTGTGTTAAGTCTTTGCAAGTTAAGGTTTCTATTTGTAACTGAGAATAAGTGCCTGTTTCTTAGATCTGATTTAAACTGCAAAACATGTTTTTCCACCTACACTAAACTTGGGACCCTATCACACGGTGTACATCCTTACCCTTGTTCCTTCATGTATAACAGCCAACTCTCTTGCCTAGTGAATGTCTTACGTCTCCTATAAAAGGACCTTAAGATGGGCAGTGGTGGTGCACGCCTTTAACCCCAGCACTCAGGAGGCAGAAGCAGATGGATCTCTGAGTTCAAGGCCAGCCTCATCTACAGAGTGAGTTCTATAAGCCCCTGGAGGCACATGAGTGTCCAGACCCCTCCCCTGAGGACCTCCAACTGCCAGGTTCTACCCATAGAACACTAACTGCCTTAATGGCTGGATCCTGCCCCAACCCTTCTGGACTTGAAATCTCACCAATCCCCACCCTGGAAAGCTTCACCCTGAAAAGTTCTAACCCTTCACCCCAAGAAACTCTATATAAACCCTGCCTTCTGCTCAGTTCCCTGCTGTTTCATGCCCAAGCAGAGGCAGTCACCTCCTTGTTTTTTCCCTCCCAATAAATCTCTTGTGTGAGGTTTGTTGTGTGGTGTGACTTTGTGGTATTCCTTGGTTCCAAACTGCCAGAATACCTTTATATCTGAGCTGTAATGCTTATATTTGGTGCCCAAACTGGGAATAGGCTTTCCTAGTGCCTGAGTTTCCCCTCGGGGGCCTAAGCCGCACTGGGACCCTATCTCTCATC
The DNA here is from genome assembly GCA_902168405.1 of Peromyscus aztecus. Taxonomy (NCBI): domain Eukaryota; kingdom Metazoa; phylum Chordata; class Mammalia; order Rodentia; family Cricetidae; genus Peromyscus; species Peromyscus aztecus. Next base: position 33,528 of record CABHPQ010152322.1, on the reverse strand, counting down.
TCTAGTCCACCCCAACAGACTCACCTTCTGGCTCACTGATCACTCAGCACCCCGTCCACCAGCAGTAATTAGGTAAGTTTCTCCTGTGGTCGGTGTAAATATTTTCCTGAGTCAGAGGAAGTGACTGTTGAGTGTCTGGCACCCCTCTAATACTCTTGGAGGTGGAGGTTCCCCCCAGCTACAGTCTCTTCACCTGACCCCACCCCCACCCTTGGAGCTGCAATTCTGCAGTTTCCGTAGACCCAGCTGGGCTACTGCGCCTTCTTGCTCTCTCCTCCCGCCTTCCCTTTGGAGTTGCCTGTAATCCCACAGCCCCTCTAGGCCTCACGGCTTCTGCAACCCCATTCCAGACCCTTTCACATGGATGAGAACCCCCCTCCTAGAGCTCCTTCTGGCCTCCATAAAAGCTCTGGTGCCAGGCGCCAAGTCTCTCCTCTGGCTTAGCCAGTCTAAGCCCTTGACCCCCGCTGAGTGGTGATGACCCACTGAAGGCTTGTGTCTTCCTCCAGTATCTCCCTGAATCCGCGGGATGCCCTTAACTACAGGCTGCAATGACATTTCCTTCTCCTCTCTTATGCATGGGAACATGTCTTCCATGCCCTCTAATTCCCGCTTGGGATGTCTCTCAGAAAACCTCCAGCCTCTACGTCTGGCACCTGACTTAAAGAGCCCTAAGTTTATTTGCTTTTGCAATTGAATTTGGCATCAATACCTGCTAGATAATCAAACAAAGGGCCACCTAATGGCACCCTAGTTCCTAATAATATTCAGGACCTTTATGAATACTGTGAGTGATGGGAGAAATGGAAAGAGATTCCTCGTTGCTGATTTCTCTTTTCTCTGCTTCAGGATTTGATCTGTTTGATTCTGTCTGGATTACCCACCCCTCGTGGTGCCAATGTCCTGTCTTTTCAGTTGTTGTTGATGGCTCTGTAAGTTTGTTGCAAAGTGGGATCCAAAAGCCGGGCCCAGCAGGCGGGGAGAAAGCAAAGGCGTAGGCCAGTTGCGATGCGCACACACCCTGCACACGCTGTCACTGGCTGGTGCGCCTCTCGGCTCTCGGCTCCGCCTGCGGTGTCCTTTGTCTATAGTCAGAGCTCAAAACTTTCCTCTCTCTAGGTCTTCCTTGTTCTCAGCTTACCGGATTCAGTTATACAGTGATTTGGGTGTCTTTTAGGTACGAGTGACATTAAATTGTTTTATACTCTTCCACTTCAATTAAAAACTGTATCTGGAGCTGGGGTATGGCTCCCCCTCTTCTAGATCCAAGCATGCTTGTTTAAAAGTTTCCTCCAAAATCCCTGTCCCATATCAGATGAGTCACCTGACAATGTGACAGAGAAAGGGGAGCAAAACAAAATAAAGGGACAGACTATTCCCAGTGGGGACTATTATTACTCATCTCATACTCTTTTGGTTTTGGTTTAGCTCTCCAAAACTTTTGCTAAGATATAAATCTTATCTCAAGATTTGTAAAACTATTGTGTAAACTTCCTGTACCTCAGATTTGTAAGCATATTGGGTCTGATTAAAACCCTGTAAAATCTATAACAAAGGGTTAATTTAAAACTCATAACACCAGAGTTTATAGTTTAAAATCTATACATAGGTAATCTTAAAGGAAATCTGTCCCTTGCTGTCTTAGCGGCTATCCCCACATTGGGATGGATGCAGCCACGTGACTGACAGCCATCTTTGCTAGGGTTGGAAAGGATGGACTTTGCCATGTGACCTCACTTCCATTTTTATTAAAAGTTTGCATAAACCAGCCAAGGAAAAAAACAACTCCTCCTAGCTATGAGGCCCAAACCAGATGATTCTTCCACTATTTTCCGTCACACTGTACTGGGTGGTCTCGTGTGTCAACTTGACACAAGCTAGAGTCATCAGAGGAAGGAGCCCCAGCTGAGAAAATACCTTCTTGAGATCCAGCTGTAAGGCATTTTCTCAATTAGTGATCAAGGGGGCAGGGCCCAGCACATGGTGGATGGTGCCATCCCTGGGCTGCTGGTCCTGGGTTCTATAAGAAAGCAGGATGAGCAAGCCATAATGAGCAAGCCAGTACGCAGCTCTCTTCCATGGCTTCTGCATCAGCTCCTGCCTCTGGGATCCTGCCCTGTTTGAGTTCCTGTCCTGGTTTCCTTCAGCGATGAACAGCAATGCTGAAGTGTAAGCCAAATAAACCCTTCCCTCCCCAACTTGCTTTTTGGTCATGGCGTTTGCTGCAATAGAAACTCTGACTAAGACACACACTAACAAGCCTCCCCTTTATCATCCTCAACCCACAGTCCTTTCTCTTCCTTCCTCTCCAGCCTCTCTGGTTTCCCTTTCTCCCTCCTCAGCAACAGGCTACCCACATAGTCGGGGATGAGGCAGTCCTTGACAGGGACCCTGGATGGAATTACAATGCCCCAGGGGGCATCCTTGCTTGGGATCAATTTGTAACTTGCCTCCCAGCTGGTCTTCACAAGGTCACACTTAAAGTGGTAAGTTCTGAAAAAATCCAACAGGTTATCCAGGATAAACACAATAACCATCTCAATTCCTAGACTCTCTCACAAAGGCCATCTTACCATATACCAACCTGGATCCCGAGACCCCAGATGGAAAACAACTCCTTATGACCTACTTCTTCTCCCAGAGTTTCCCTGATACTAGGGCCAAACATTTAGAGAGGACCCCAGACTCCACAGGCAGAAGTCTTAGTGGTGACCTTCAAGATGTACCATGGGAGAGATGAAAAAGCCCCAAAACAAAAATACCTGATGCTAAGGCGTTTCGACTAGCCACAGCAACTGCCTAGGCCCCCTGGCCTCCCGGAGCCCGAGAACCTCCAAGTCCGTTCCAAACGCGGTCAGGAGGGCACTGAACCTGTCTGAGCCCTCATAAACCACCCAGACCACGTCCAAAGTGCCATCAAGCAGGAAGGGCATTAGAGTGTTGACTGCCCTCATGTCCTTCACGACATGGGGACATCAAGTCTAGGTGGTCCTTCAGCTGACCTCCTAGGCCTGGCCATGGACAACTAAGGGGACCTAGGCTCCTTTGGCCTGACCACCACCATCTCCAACAGGGAGCCTCGGGTAGGCATCAGTATCAGGGTGATCTATCTCTCTCCTTCTGGACACTGAGGCCACTGTGGGGGACCTGCCCCCACCTTCCCCCCCAGGGTACTCTTGAGCGAGGGATAAGAGATTTAGATAGAAATATGGAGGGAAGAGAGACAGAAACACAGGATCCTTGTCCACCTGCCTCTTCTGTCTCTTCTAAATAGCTTTTTATAGGAATGCCAAGAGGTAGACAAAAGACCTTCCCCCAGCACAGCCAAGTACAGACCTTTCCAAACACCTGGTAACCATGCATGCGGTCAGTCCATCCCCTTATGCAGCCCTGCTAGGTAAAGCAAGCTCAGATTTCACTAGGAAACCTCTGTGGGCTCCCAGAGGCCACCTACTTAGTCCTGATGGAGTTTTAGGTACCCCTCCTTCTTGTTCCTCTATTGTCAGAGTAGGGTGTAGTGGGTAGCCATTCCAGCTTTGATCTGGAAGTTCCAACCCCCATTGTGGCTTCGGTAACTATCACGCCTACAAAGCGGGGCCAAGAGAGGAGCCTGAAGACCCGAGATCTGGATGCACCGGCTCTCTTGGTTCCTGGACCCTGGACGCTTGCGGTAGACCGAGCAGAGTTCTCCAGAGAACACCGCCGGACTGTGCTATGCCTTTCCCAGACCCTGCAACCTACCTATCCCTTCATTTGTAAGTTATGCCACTAAATAAACCACCCTTTTAACTACGTGGAGTGGCCTTAATAATTTCACCAATAGTAGGGGAACAGCCTCACCAAACCACACCAAATATATCACGTAGGCTCCATACCACACTCTCTCCACAGCCTCAGGGGACTTAAGCCTTTTATCTCTGACCTCTAAGAAAGAATCTTCTGTATCCCATTTCTTCCCCTTTAATACTCCCATACTCTTGGGGGGAATGGAACCTACCACTTGGTTCAGGATCTCTGACTTATCAACTCAGCAGTGGTTCCTCTTCACCCCATAGTACCCGACCTCTGTCCTCTCCTCTCTTCACCCCATAGTGCCCGACCTCTGTCCTCTCCTCTCCACCATCCCCTCAGAGACCTTCCATTTCTTTGTCCTAGACCTCAAGGGTGCCTTCTTTTCCATACTTCTGAATCCTTAGTCCACTATCCTGGACTGTCCCACCCCATGGGTTCCAGGACATCCCACATCTATTTCGCCAGCCTCTAGCCTCTGACTTGTTCTGTCTCTTCCTAAATCCAGGTTTATACAATACACTGCTGACCTCCTTTGTAGTCCTCCCCTGAAAATTAGCCAGGCTGACACCTTTCCCTTACTAAACTTTCTGTCCAGCCAGGGATATAGGGTCTTATCACCTAAGGTCCAGCTGTCCACTCCTCAGGTTACTTATCTGGGATTAGCTATTGCTCTAACTCACAGGGCCATTACCCTAGAGAGAAAGCACTTAATTCAGTCGCTCATAGTCCCCACCAGCAAGGATGAAATTCTACCCTTCCTAGGGATGGCCAGATTCTTACACTCTTGGATTCTTTCTTTCTCTTTTTTCAACTGACCCTTATATGAGGGGCCCTTGGCCCCTCACATGAACCCCTTCTTGTATCCATTTCTAAGCCATTTTGTAAGCTTTATTGGACGCTCCTCCAGGCTTCAGCCTGACATCTTCTGGACTTAACTCATCCCTTCTCTCTCTGGGTTACAGAAAAGGAGGGATATGCCCTTAAGTCCCAGGTAACCAACCTTTGTGCCCATTGCATACTCATAAAAAAAAAGAAAGATTAGAATGTACTGTCAAAGGATGGGCACATTGCCTGTGTGCTCTGACCGCCGCCAAACTTCTTATATGCAAATAAAAATGTTAATCTTCAGGTCACTCATTACTGTCTTCTCTCTTCCCCACCTGTCCCATCTCCTAACATACAGGGGTCTCCAAACACTACCCGCTTCCAGAGTTCTCTCTCTCCAGGTAGCGTTGGTAGAGGAGCCCACACTTACCTTTCAGCCATGCTCATGTCTCAACATTTTAAACTGACTCAAGTTGCTAATTTAACTCTCTTAAGGTATGTATGGGTGATTTATTACTGCTGGCCTCTGCCACACACCGTATTTGATTTCAAATTCTAGAGTCCACCTCTTCAGTCACTTCTCCCCACCTGCTCTCTCCATCCATCTCTCCTCCCCTACTCAGTAAGCATTCTCTGTGGCTCCTGAAGCCTGCCACACTCTCTGGGAACCCACCCTGTGAACAACTCCAGTTACTAAGACACTTGCTCCTCTCCCTCTCTTGGAGCCTCCCTGTCTCCTTGCCTCTTCCCCCTGGAGCTGCCTGCCAAGCCCTGAGGCTTCCAGAAGCCCTCCAGGGCCTCTGTATCCTTTTCCCTCCTGCCTCTCTGCTCCCTCCTGGAAGTCTCACAGCCTTTTTATGCCCTCCTGGGCTTCTCTCTTGCCTCTCAGCTCCCACTTGGAGCTTATAGAAACTCCCTCCAGTGGAGTACATTTTGAGACCCTTCTTCTCTTCCTCCACAGACTCAGATTTTATCAAAGCCTTACTCTGTTACTACAAAGAGCTTGACCTCAGGACATTTCGATGGCCTAAATTGGCATGCTCGGTTTTCAAGGGTGACAACTTCTGCCACTGTACAAATGATCTGAAAATCTTTTATATCTATGCTTGCTCTCTCTTCGTCTGTTTCTTCCTAACTACACCTGTCCAGGGTAGCTCTTATATATGACTGTTTATTGTCCAAGAGACTCCCCCCAACACATGCTTTAACTAAGAGCCTGTCCTAAGGGGGTCAGAAAATTGCTCTATATGAGGCTGTCAGAGGCCAGTTCAGTTCCCTATAACTCCCTTATCCATCTCCCCTTCACTGGGGCTTACCCCATGCCTGTTTTCTCTATTTTTGTGTAATTCCTGTCTTGAAAACAAAAATCATAAAAACAGAGTTTATGATAGGATTTAAAAACAATGCTTATTAAAGTAAGGTATTAAAGCTTCATCTCCACATATTTATACAAGATGTACCTGATCCTGGTAGCCAAACTTGGTAGTATAAGAGTCACCCAGGTGGTATTAGTTTTAAGAAGACATGCAGGGGTCATCAAGAGCAACTGAGACTTGGCACCATGGGACAAGACTGAAGTTCCTAAGGAGAGCCCAGGAGAGGCTGCTGGTGAGAACACAGCCCAAGCAATGAGATTCTAACGAAGTTATGAAGGTCTGAGAATGTGAAAGCTTCAGTAAGTTCAGTGGGCCTAAGAAAGTGTATAAAGATCTGAGGATACAAAAGCTTAAGGAAGTTCTGAAGGTATAAGAAAATGTTTTAAGGCATGTAAGTGAAAGTTCTAAAAGTATAAAAAAGTTATTTAACATAATGAGAAATGTTTCAGATTTCTTTCCCCCTCTATACTATTGTTATATTAAGATTTCAAAGGTTTAGGAAACCCATACTTAATGGTTCAACCAGACCACTCACTTGGTGGGTCTGGAGACTGCTCACCAGCAGGTTGCCAAAAGGAGATAGTTGTCCCTATAACACCTACATTAACATGTAAGCACCTGTCCCCTATGCCTGCTTTCTCTATGATCAAACTAGAGATCACTGTTGATGTTGGCCAGAGACTTGTGGAGGCTGCCCTTATTGGTCTTGTAGGAGATATGAGGCATATTCAAGAAGGCATTCTACCTTTTATGCAAAATAATCAATCTTTTATATTCTAATTAATGACCCATGGCACCCCTTATGGGGGATGGGAGTAACTGGTGAGCTTTACCATAGCACTAATCACAGCTGTCCGTCAGGCACAATAAATATACAGAAGGTACACATCCCATTCTCTCAACCCCTGGGTATAGGCATGGTAAAGTAGTTCTAAGCTCCTCAAAGGCCCTTACATTCATAATATCACCCCCTTTTCACTATTTTGATCCCACTTCCCTTTCATGCCATCTATTTCAGACCTTAACATCTTCATATCAGCTACTGAATAACACTTTGCCTGACTGCTTTGGAGAACACAGGTTGTGTGTCCCCCCTGGGTCAAACTCACAGTCACCATCTGTGGTCTCCATTGGCTTATTAGACTCACTCACTTTGCCTCTCATTAATTGCTCTAAGCCAAATATTGTAGCTGAAAGTTTTCCTGTGTCCCACCCAGTCCACAGCTGCTCAGACCCAAGTAACACACAGAGGCATATATTAATTAAAACTGCTCAGCCATTAGCTCAGGCTTACTACTGACTTGCACTTACACTTAATTAAACTCAGCCCATTTCTGTTAATCTATATGTTGCCATGCGTTCTGTGGCTTTACCTGTGTGCCATTACATGCTGCTCCCTGGATGGCAGGCTGGTGTCTCCCAACTCAGCCTTTCTCTTCCCAGAATTCTCCTTGTCTGCTTATCCCACCTATACTTCCTGCCTGGCTACTGGCCAATCAGTGTTTTATTAAACCAGTGTACAAAAACATTATCCTACAGCATTTCCCTTTTTCTGTTTAATTAAAAAGGAAGGTTTTAACTTTAACATAGTAAAATTACATATAACAAACAAGAATTGCAGTTACAATATCTAGTCTATTTGTATTTTGTAAAATTAAAGAAAATATTCTATCCTATATTTGTGAGTCTAAAGTTTCATATCTTCTTTATCTCTTATCATAACCAAAGAAAACCATAATTATAACTATCTAGTCTTCAGCTACATCAAAGACCTCAGAAAGTTTACCTAAGTAAATAGGAAGTACATTGTAAGCAACTTTCAAAAATCTAGAATGACAGAGACAACTGGCTGCATGGACAGTCACCCAAAGTTCTTCTGCAATGTTGGGGCATCTACCTTCAGCCCATAGGCCTAGAGTCTCTCAGTCACTTCTCTCTGTGTCCTGTAGAGTGTCTGACTGTTTTTTCTTTGAAGCAGGAACCTGAAGGACCATTTTGCTTTGCAAAGTTCAGTAGTCACCTTCCTATGGGTTCTGCGTGTCCAGTTTATACAACAGTTTGTCAAGCAGTCCAGGCAAGAACAGTTTTCTGCCCAAATGGCTATTTTTGCCAAAAAGAAGATAAATTCCATATGGAGTATCTTCAACACCCATCTTTCTTTTTGAAATAAATTGGTGCTGCCAGGAGCAGACGTGTCTCACTGTCCAGAAAGTCTAAGGTTTTGTTTGTTTGTTTTTGGTTTTCCGAGACAGGGTTTCTCTGTGTAGTATCTTTGCGCCTTTCCTGGAACTCACTCTGTAGACTAGCTGGCCCTGAACTCACAGAGATCCGCCTGCCTCTGCCTCCCGAGTGCTGGGATTAAAGGCGTGCACCACCACTACCCAGCATAAGATTTTTAAAAAGCATTTTAAATGCCATATTCTGTAGGTCTTTGAAGTGTTTGAAGATTACCTACCTAATTGAAATATATCTATGTGTACCTAGAAAACTTAACTAACATGACTATAAGTTTGATTATCATAGATGACTAATTATTAATCTGTATTTCTCAACTATACACTACAATTTCAAATGAGTTGTGTAGGGCCCTGACCCCTGTTCCTTGAGTAGCTGTTGCCTTGCTTGCTGACCTTGATCAGATGTCCTCCCTATGCTAATTCTCTGCTGGTTTCCTTCCTCCTAAACAGCTTACCTTGTTTGTGTATCCTGCATTTGGTGTAAGCAGCTAGGATGCAAAAATGTAAAACATCTGTAGCGAACTTCTGCCCTCCAGGGTTCTCCCACTGTGCTGTAAGCCTGTATTTAAGGCCTCTTCCCTCCTTCAATAAACGAGACGTTCAGCAATGACCTGCTGTCTTGTCTCTGCTTTTAATCCTCAGCCCCTCGCTTGGACATGGTGAATGGCTGGTAGCGCAGGTGCTACAGAGTTGCACAAAAGAAATACTTTAAACAAGAGTAGAAATATACATACAGTATAACAAAATTAACTTTAAATTTGTATCAATAAACTAAAATCCATAGAAATGTAAAACATTTCAAACAAGTTGTTGCTCTTTAAAAGTAGATTCAATAATCTACCCTTTCATCCTATCATATCTATATCCTATATTTCTATATCAAAATATCACCACCACCCCTTATCTCTCCCACATCTCTCTCTTTGGTAATACAGACTGCTTTAGCTCCTCAGGAACATGTTTTGTGGGCACACTGGATTCCACAGACTGCAATAATACCCTAACTCTTAGTACTACCTCCCACCCAGCCCCTATGCCCAAACAGTCACAATGCCTCAGTTCTCTGCAGCACTCAAGCTTATCCCTGCCTACCCACTGGGTGGTCTAGAACTTGTGCCCTGGTGTTCCTTCTTCCAAAACTAGGGGTGGTACCCAGTGAAGAACCCTTGCTAGTTCCCATCACAGGTTGATAGCAGCATGGCATGACAGAGGAGCAGCTCAGGTCAGACTCTCTCTGGTAGTCCTGGCCATCACCACTGGTTCTGCCACTGCAGTGGAGGGACAGACTACTTCCTAACTATTTACCATTGATTTTCCTCTCAGTTCGCCCAGGATCTCCAATGGGTGGCTCAGCCCATCCTTACACTCCAGGACCAAATAGACTCACTGCCAATGTAGTGCTACAAAAATCAGTGAGGATTAGAGTTACTAAGAGCAGAGGGAGGTAGTATGTGTCTCTTCCTCAGGAGGAATGTTGCTCCTATGTCAACCAATTAGATATCGTAAAAGACAAGATCTGACAACTCCAGATGGAGCTCCAAAAATGTAAGAAACAGCTCGATGCCTCTGGCCAGTGACTCATTGACAGTCCGACATGGACTTGGATACTACCCTTCTTAACCCCCTTTGTCCTTCAACAACAGATTCAAAAGATTTCTAACCAGACTTTTAATCACTTGCTATTATAGGATCACCAGCTTGTAGCTACAGAGCCAGAGGCCTGTGACTCCTGTTTATACCAATGGTGAAGGTTAAGTTCACCCAAGGACTGCGATGCCTGATTCAATAGGAAGTAGTCTAATGTTAACAACACCTCCCTTTCCCATAACCTGATTATTAGTGAGTAACAAAAAAGGGGGGATGTAAGCCCCTTGAGGCACAGAAGTGTCCAGGCTCCTTCCTTGAGGACCTCCAACTGCCAGATTCCACCCACAAAGCACTCTAACTGCCCTAAACAGCTGGACTCATCCTCTGCCCTACAGAGTAAAAATCCAAAGCTCTGGACTTGAAATCTGACCAATCCCAACCCTGGAAAGTTCCACCCTGCCCTACGCCCCAAGAAACTCTATATAAACCCTGCCTTCTGCTCAGTTCCATGCTGTTTCTCACCTCTGCAGAGGCAGTCACCCTCCTTGTTTTTGCCTCCCAATAAATCTCTTGTGTGAGGTTTGTTGTGAGGTGTGACTTTGTGGTATTCCTTAGCTCCAAACTGCCAGGATAGCCTGGGCTACACAGAGAAACCCTGTCTTGAAAAACAAAAAAACAAAAAAGAAAAACAAACAAAAAAAGAAAAAGAAATACATAAAAATAAAAAATAAAAGACCTCAAGAGGCCAGCAGGGGCTGCTCTCTAAAATCCTGATTTAGGGAGAGGCAGCTGAACTGGCCAGTCCAAGGTGCACCCCAAAATAAAGCTTGTTTCAATTGTGCAGTGGTGGACTTGGTTTTCTCCTCACAATTCCCGAGAGTCACAGGATGGTCCATCCAAATTCTGAGGGTGGATTCTTCTCTATGAGAGGCTGGTTAAGTCCCCTGCCCAGGGCTTGCACTTTGGAATGTTAGTTCAATGCTCCAGAGCGGAATGAAAGGCTGTGCTTAAAAAAAGAGACAAAGCGGTTTGTTTTTGTTTTTTAAACAGGGGCCTCCTTTTGCTAAGTCATAGAAGACTTTTCAATTTTCTATGACATCTGTCTGCATAGTTTCTGGTTCTGGTTCTGCAGAATCCCAAGCTGGGAATGAGGAGGATTTGAAGAAAGTTCCATGTTCCATGTGCCATGGTTCAGGGCAAAATGAGATGTTGCACGATCCTATGGTTATTTTTGATTAATTGGGAGCTTAGCCAAAGATGTCAAGTCTTTCTCTGACCTGCCTTAAGATCCTGAGGATGTCTTGGTGAAGAGCAGGAGCTGAGAATCAAGTCGGAGAGGCCCACACCATAATGCCCATCAACAGGGTTTCAACACCCAGGCTGCACAACAGAGCTGAGGAGCCAAGACACTGGGGGGCTAGGCTGGGGTTTGGAGAGGCCCAACACCAGAAGTCAGGCATCCTGGGAGCAGAAAAGAACTAGGAAAGGCCAGGCCTCTGGGGGGTTCCCAGTGCCTGGGTTCTGTGGGAAGGCAATTGAAGAAAAAAAGGGCTGTCCTATTTGTTAAGAGAATTTCTTTGGTCAAATTGGCGAACCTCTGAATGACCCCACATTGTTGTTGTCTTGTGTTTTATGTGTCTTTGGGTGTTCTGACTTGGGGTGACTGAAATGGATGAACGACATGGGTGACAACTGATAAACTGGATAGCCCTGTAGCTAGAGTTTTCCTGCCTGGCCCACGGTCAGGATAAATCTCTCTCACCTGCCAGTACCACAGCCGCTCAGACCCAACCGAGTAAACACGGAGACTTACATTGCTTACAAACTGTATGGCCGTGGCAGGCTTCTTGCTAACTATCCTTATATCTTAAATTAATCCATTTCTATAAATCTATACCTTGCCACATGGCTCGTGGCTTACCAGCATCTTTACATGCTGCTTGTCCTGGTGGCGGCTGGCAGTGTCTCCTTCCACCTTCCTGTTCTTTTATTCTCTCTGTTAGTCCCGCCTATAGTTCCTGCCTAGCCACTGGCCAATCAGTGTTTTATTTATTGACCAATCAGAGCAACACATTTGCCATACAGAACATCCCACAGCATAGCCCTCTGTCTTGTGTTCTAAAAACTTCCCCTCCAACTAAAGAAGATTTTGGCTATCCTATCACTGAGAGCCGCACTGCTCTCACAGACCGAGGAGCTTTTGAGGCATGGGGGTTGACGGCAGTATGTGGCAAGTCTGTGCCTGGCAGGTGCATAGTGCAGTACCCAGGGCCAGGCTCACGGCTCAATGCGCAGCTTGGAAGGAGAGATGGGAGCGGGGTCCGGGTGGGGGACTGTGCAGAAGCCTGCTGGCCAGCCCCGCTACCTCACTGGGGCAGCGCAACCCCGAGCTATGGAGTCCACTCTGTGTGACTGGAGCTCCGCCTCCTTACGGCAGCAGCTCATGAGGTCGCCCAGCCACCACACTTTCAGCCTCCCTCTATACCAGAAGGTTCCATTGCCTTCCCTTTCCGCTACAGTTCAGGCAGGTACTATAGCCTGCTGGGGCGGGAGGGTGGGGGGAAGGAAAAGTCCATGGGGGTGATCTCATTGCAGGCATTGGATTCAGCAGCTACCAAACAGGCAGCTGAAGCATCCCCAGCCCAGTAAGTTTAGGGCTGGAAAGAGTCCTGCCAAGACACAGCCGCACCCCCACCCCCTTGGAATTACAGGTCTGAAGGAGGTAGGGAACCCCTCAGTGGTTCACCAGGCTATGCAGAAGGGAAAGCCGTTTCTGTCTGTTTTGATGGATATGTCTGTGTTTTCTGATGTGTCCGTAAGTTGTGTTGCAAACATGGAGTCCAGACAGAAATGGGTCAGGCTCAGTGAATACATGAATGATAGAATGCTTTGTTTATGACTCATCTTCTTGGAGTGTGTGAGCTTTCTGTGTTTATTGGTTTTGGTTTTGCTTTCTCTGCCATTGCCACCCACCCACCATCACTGTTAATGCCTCTTGGCATGGCCAGGACTCAGAATTTATCCCTAAGCTTTCTTGTCACTGGGTTCATATTAGCAGAGATTCAAATATTTTTTGGTTATGGATAATATTAAAATTGATTAAAAGCTGGCTATAGAGTTGGGCTATGGCTCTCCCTTCTCTAGACTCAGGCATGCTTACTTAAGTTTTCTCTATGTTCTATGTCAGGCCAGCCATCAGACTCTGACACAGGAAAGAGAGGAAAGTAAAACTGCCAAACAGGTTGTTGGTTTCATTTAACTTTTGCTAAAATATAAACCTTATCTCAAAATTGGTGATAAACATGGAGGGCATCCCCCCAGACTCTCGGGTCTGCAGGGGACACAATCTAGCAGGATCTGCTGGCCCAACCTGGGCCTGAATTGGCAATGGACACAATGCAGCTGAGCAGAGGCAAGGGATTCCAACCCTGGCCCATGGAACTCCAGCCAAGTGCCCACCCCATGCCATAGGCATCGGGCAGTTGAGCAATAGAATGATCTCCTTGTGATGAGGAAGCATGGCCCAGCCCAGCCTCATGGCCACCTGAGTGAGACAGGGAGACCCACACAGGCCTGGGGCTCCCCGTCTCAGGCTCCAAAGAGAAAACACGGGCTCACTCGGTACCTTGCAGCACCAGCCAGATGGGTACTATTACAGTGAGCAGAGGTATGGACTGATGTCTTATGAGAGAGAGAGAGAGAGAGAGAGAGAGAGAGAGAGAGAGAGAGAGAGAGACAGAGAGACAGAGAGAGAGACAGAGAGAGAGAGACAGAGAGAGAGACAGAGAGACAGAGAGAGACAGAGAGACAGAGAGAGAGGCATGTGAATGGAGGCATATCTGAAGAGAACTGAGAAAGAAAGGGAGTGGGCTAAGATCGTGGGGAAACTGACCCCTTGATCAGTGGCAACACATGGGAAAGTGTGTCCTGCACTTTGTCTGGGCAGCAGGGCAGAGGTGACCCTGTTGATGAGAGCACAGGTGAGCCAACCTTCAGAACATGAACATGGGAGACTTAGCCCCACCCCTCATCTGTCACCTGGAGCCATGGGCTGGGAGAGATGTCCTTCCTCAATCAACACTTAGAGCAGGAGGGAGAGCTGGTCCTGTGGTCACAAGAGTGAGAGAGCTGTCCCTGACCCTCACCAACTGCAACACTAGGGAGAGCAGGCCCTGCACCTCACTGGGACAGCACAATAGAGCCAAGCCTGTTAGCACAGGTGTGGGTGAGCCAGCCCTCAAGATGTGAGCATCGGAGAGCTATCTCCATTTCTCATGTGTCTTGTGGTGGCATGGGTGAGGGAAAGATGCCCTCCCCCCTGCCCATCAATGCCTGAGGCAGGTGGGAGAGCTGGCCCTGAGGTCACCAGAGCAGGAGAGTTGTCCCTGTCCCCCATCAGCTGCAGCTGGCCCTGCACCTTCCCTGGGCAACACAATAGAACCAACCATGTTGGTGGGGGTGTGGGTGAGCCAACCTCAAAGTAGTGAACAAGGGGGAGCTGTCCCCATTACTCATCTGTTGTGAGACAGCATGGGCAGGGGAGGGTTGCCCCCTCCCCCCACCCATCAACACCTGGGGCAGGTGGGAGAGCTAGCTGGCTCTGTGGTTATAAGAGTAGAAGAGCCATCCCTGACCCCTACTAGTTGCAATACGTGGAGGAGCAAGCCATGTACTTCGCCAGGGCAGTACAATAGAGCCAGGTATCGGTGAATCAGACCTGAAATTATAATCAAGGGAGAGCTATCCCCATTTCCTATAGTGTGAATTCTAATTGGTCTTAATAACAAAAACCAGAGTCAGATATCATGGTAAATGCTAGAAGATCAGAGAAGTAAAGGAGCAACTGTAGTCACCTCTTACCTCTCTAATTCCTCAGACCAAAAAGGAGCCAAGCTTTTGTCTCTGCCTGCCTTATATTCCTCTCTCCACACAGCCATATCTCTTCCTGTCTCCTGTCTATACAGACCTCCAGACCTCTATGGTTAATTAATGGCTAGTTCCACACTCTAATCTTTAGGTAAGCTTTATTTGTTAGAACACAACCAAAATATCACACATTTCCTCTTTTCCCTAAAATAAAAAAAGGTTATACTAATATAAGAAAAACTATATACAGTAAGTACAATAACTTTATACAAATATATACACAGCCAATAATTACATCAACAATGTCTAAGATTTGACAAATTCAGAGAAAAAACTCTACTATCTATCCTATCTTAGTGAGTCCAAAAGATTGTACCTAATTCACTTTCTATTCTAACTTGCATTACCAAAACTATCATTTAATGTCTCTCAACCCTATACACTTTACACCTCTTTAGTGACCTTCTTTTCTGAATTTGGTGACAAGGAAAACTGTGGGAGCCCATTTTCAGGTTCCTCGTGGCTTTACCCAGGAGGTCTGCATAGAGAGGATGATTGGACCATGGGCCTGAGTGCAGGTATCCGAGATGTCTGCACTTGGCTGTGCTGGGGGGAGGTCTTTTGCTCCACCCCTTGGCATTTCTATAAATGCCCTAGGGCAGAGACAAGTCAGGGCCCATTGGAGTAGGTTCCAGGCCCTCTCACAGGCTATCCTGTATTTTCTATCTGTTTATCTCCACACTCTAAATCCTTTTATCTAATATTTCCTGCTGCTCTCACTCAAGAGCACTCTGGGGAAATGTGGGGGTGGTAGGTAGCCCCCCACAGAAAACAATAACTATAAAGTCTTCAACTCCATCAGAGACTTGAGAAGAAAATAATATTACCTGAGTAAGCAGGAAGTCCAAGCAATTTCCAAAAAATGTGAGAAATGACAGAAACAGCTGACCGCTGGGACAATTGACTTCCCAAGGTTCCTCTGCAACATTGAGGCATCCATCTTTAGTCTACAGGCCTAGAATACCTCAAACTTATCTGTGAAGCAGGATTTTCTGAAGGGCTGTCCTTTGACAACTCTGGCAAAGTTCAGCAGTCACTTTCTTTTGTGTCCTGCTTGTCTAATGTGGACAGCATACTGTCAGCAGTTGAGGCAAGGGCACTTTCTTGCCCAGTGGCTAACTTTTGCCACAAAGAAAGTAAACTCCATATGAAGCTTCTTTGATGTGTGTTATATATAAGGGATGATTCCTATTCCTGATTATTTGTTGTAATTGTATAAATAATGAAGTTAATTCTGATTCATCAGGAATAAATTCAGCAATTCAATGAGTAAAACAATGTAAGATGAATTGCTAAAGGGTCTTATTAATAAAAAACCCAGAGCCAGATATTGGGGTGAAAGCTGAAAGATCAGAGAAGCAGAAAGAAGCCAGCCATATTCTTACTGCTAGGAAATCCTCAGCCAAAGAGAGAGCTACTTCCTGTATACTCATGACTATATACCTTTCTGTGCCCTGCCATCTTACTTCCTCTTTCTGCCTAGCTCTTTTACTTCCTGTCTGTCTGTACAGACCTCCAGGCCTCTATGGTTAACTAATGCTGAGATTAAAGGCATGTGCCACCTGCCTGGCTCTGTTCCCAGTATGGTCTTGAACTCAAAGATGCAGATGGATCTCTGCCTCCCAAATGCTAAGATTAAAGGCCTGTGCTACTACTTCCTGACCTCTATGTTTAATATAGTGGCTGGCTTTTTCCTCTGATCCCCAGGCAAGCTTTATTATTATTTTATTTGTTAGAGCACAAATAGAATATCACCATAAAACAACTCTTTCTGCATATGGAGAGTCAATAACTATGGTAAGAGGTTCTGTAAAATCCATGAATACCATTGGAACAGCATTTAATTCTGACTTTTAGACAGAATCATAAGGGCTTTGAGCCACTTTACTTAAATTTCCTGATTTATAACCTACATTTCCTGATTTGTTTACATCCTTATAAAATGTAGGGGTTCCAGAAATTGGTGTGTTCCCTGTACAATATCAGGAATAAACCAGTCAGTTCTCTTCATAAATTGAATTATCTTGCTTTTGGGATAGTTGTTGTTAATCTCTCCCAAAATATTACAGCAAGCTTTTTGCTAGTGTTCATTTTCTGCTCATAATTTGGCAATTTCATCATTAGTAAAAGGTACTACAATTTCTGCTGGGTCTATTTCTACTAATTGATGAAGTCTCAATTTTCCTTTTAGAATCAACTCAGAGACCTTTTACACACAAGTTTTTAATTTTTTACTCTGTTTATGTGGTAAAAAGATCCATTCTAAGATAATATCTTCTCTCTGCATAAATATTCCTGTAGGGGAATGCGTACAGGATAAAATAGCCAGAATGCAATCAAGCTCTGGGTCCAAATGATCCACATGTGCGTCCTGTAATTTCTTTTACATTAAAACCAATTCTCTCTCAGCTTCAGCTGATAATTCTCTTGGACTATTTAATTCCTTGTCACCTTTTAAGGTTTGGAACAAACTACTCAGTTCTGGATTTGTTATGCCAATAGTGGGCCATAGATGGGCAATGTCTCCCAGCAATTTCCAAAAGTCATTAAGAGTCTGCAGTTGATCTCTCCTGATTTGTACCTTTTGGGTTTGAATTTTTTGTAGACCTGTTTTAAATCCTAAGTGATTAAAAGAATCTCCCCTTTGTATTTTTTCAGGAGCAATTTGTAATCCCCAACAAGGCAGAATTTTCTTTTCTTCAAACATTCTTTCTAAAGTATCTATATTTGAGTCAGCAAGTAAAATATCGTCCACATACTGGTAACTATAGATTGAGGAAAATGCTTATGTATCATTTCCAATGGCTGACTTACAAAATATTGGCACAAGGTGGGCTGTTTAACATTCCCTGTGGGAGAACCTTCCATTGATATCTCTTAACACGCTGAGAATTATTGTAAGTAGGCACCATAAAGGCAAAATTTTCTCTCTCTTTTTGTTGTAAAGGTATAGTGAAGAAACAATCTTTTAAATCAATAAGTATAAGAGGTCATCCTTTAGGTAACAGAGAAGGCCAAGGAATTTCAGACCATGGAGAGCCCATTGGCTAAATCACCTTGTTAACAGCTCTTAGATCTGCTACCATTCTCCATTTTCTAGATTTCCTTTTAATAACAAATACAGGAGAATTCCAAGGTCTGGTTGATTCTTCAATATACTGAACATTTAGCTGTTCCTGTACCAACTCTTCTAAGGCCTGCAATTTCTCCAATGTTAAAGGCCATTGCTCAACCCATACAGGTTTATCCATTAGCCATTTTAAAGGTAGGACTGTTGGTACCTTTGAAAGCTCAGCACCTGTTGTGCCCTGTTCTTGTACAACCTGAATAGTTGGTGACTGTGGTTTATAATACCTTTTAATATTTTCCCAAAAACATACATTTATTTATGGTTTATTTCTGAGATTGGAGAAATGTTAATCTGGGTATTCCATTGCTATAACAAATCACATCCCCATAAATTCATTCCTATGTTAGCCACATATGGCTTTAATTTTCCTCTCTGTCCTTTTGACCCTATACACTTGACCCATCTCACACTGTTTTACCTGAGATAAAGTTCCAATACCTAAAGGCTGAACATTTTCCTCCTAAAGAAGCCAATTTGGATGCCAAGTTTCTTGTGCAATTATTGTTAGATCTGCATCTGTGTCTACAAGATCTACAATGATAATGTCATTTATTCACATTTTTAATTTTGGTCTTTGTTCATTTATAGAAGTTTGCCAAAATGCTTGCTTTATGGTTTCTCCTGAATTTTTTGTTCTCTCTTCTATCATCCAGAGGAGTATGGTTTTTTCCAACAGGCATTAGGTTCTTTAATTGGTCTGGGAAGGAGTTTCTCCCATGGTTCCAGGAAATGACTGAACCAAATTTGATATGGGGGTCGGCAAGAAGCCCCCCAAAGTGTTTCCCAATGACAAAGGGTTACTTTGTCTGTCCCTTGTTGATCTACATTCAATGGTCCAATGTCAGCCTCTGCCACACCTTCTGCATAGTCCAGAAAGGATGGGCATTGTTTGGATTTTTCATGGAAAAACCATTGTTTCTAGGAACACCCTGTTTACAATCCCTTTTTAGGTGGCCTTGTTTACCATAAGCTGACATTTCTATTTTTCTTCAAACCTCTGGAAATCACCACTCCGATCCAAGCATTATCATGGTTATGAGATTCAATATTGACTGTACCTCAGACCCATTCCTCTAAGGATGCTTATCTTGCCTTTAATGGCCTAATTACTCTTTTGTGTTGTGCATTAGCATTTTCAAAAGCCAGAGATACAATTATTATTTGTCTAGCTTCTGAATTTGGTATCATTCTATTTATTGCTGAGCTCAATCTTTGTAAGAAATCAGTGAAGGTTTCTTTTGGGCCCTGTATAACTTTAGTAAATAACTCAGTTTTCTTTACTTCTTCAATTCTGTCCCAAGTATTCAAGGCTGCTGTGCAGCATAAAGCCAGCCTGTGGTCATCACACAGCAATTGCCTTTGGACATTAGTATAATCTCCCTCTCCAAAAAGTTGGTCTTGGGAGATTTTCATACCTCTAGCCCTACTTCATTGTTCAGTGGTCATAGCCTCATCTTCCACCAGATCCTCCACTGTATTGAGGACCAGGCCACAAGACTGCTATAACCAAGACTCTCCAGTCTTGAGGGATAATTTTATAACAAGTTGACTACAAATTTAACATCTGCTTCACAAAAGGTGAATGCATGCCATATGAGAATATCACTGCCTTGAATCTCCTTAAACCTAACATTTCCTTAGGAGTCTATTCAGCTCTTACAGAGCCTTGGGAATATCTATAATTTGGCAATTACTGTAAGGTTACTGTATAAATTAAAGTTAGTTGTTTAAAAACCTTAGGCTGTTCCTCTCTAACCTTATAATGCAATGCTAAGATTGATTTTCCTTTAAATTCCTCTCTCTAGGTCTGAATATTTCTATGATCTGTTAAGTTCTTCTAAAACTTGTACCTTGGCACTCATATTAATCAACATTCTTAGTGATAAAACAAAAATGATAAAGCCAGTAATATTTATAATTAACATTACATAAATCCCATCTAAATTAATTATCCTCTCATTTAATTTTTCCATTTTCAAACCATCCAGCATATTATCATACAGAGACCTAACTCCCTCCATTGCAACAGTGTTTCCCATTTTTTAATGTGGAAAAAAACATTCTCTCTTTTAACTAATTCCTCCCTTTAGGAATTCTCAGTTGTCTCACCAAGTCTGCTGACAATGACAGTGAAGATTGAGTGTCAAGGCAGCTACCTGGTGTGGCAGCAGCCCGAGGAGGGGGTCCGGGGAAGACCCACAACCCACGGGGAGAGGGAACCTACTGTTGAAAAACACACACATGGGATCGTGGGGGAAGAAACACTTGCAGTGGCAACTGCCTAAAAGGAGAGCCGGCCTAAAAGGAGGGCCTAACTCCAGCAGTGTATTGATCCCATGCACCTGTGGAGTTTGTTGCAGAGAGGCTGCATCAGAAAGAATCCCAAAGTCACTCAGAGGCTTAGGGGGGAAAAAAAGGAAAATCTAGCCAGCGAGGCACTGACTCTGGTGGGAGCCCACATGCAGCTCTGTTATGTGCTGGTGGCTACAAAGCCACAGGCTAGTGGCTTTTTCATGAATTCATGCCTCATAGTTGGATGTCAGATGTAGCGTGAATTCTAATTGGTCTTAGCAATGAAAAACTCAGAGTCAGATATTGGGGTAAATGCTGAAAGACCAGAGAAGTAAAGGAGCAGCCACAGTCACCTCTTACCTCTTCTACTCCTCAGACTGAAAAGGAGCCAAACTCCTGTCTCTGCCTGCCTCATACTCCTCTCTCCCCCCAACCATATCACTCCCTGTCTCCTGTCCATACAGACTTCCAAACTTCTATGGTTAACTAATGGATAGCTCCACCCTCTGATCTTCAGGCAAGCTTTATTTGTTAGAGCACAAACAAAATATCACCACAATTTCCCATCTGGCAGACCCACCCTCTATCTGCCCAGGCCCAGACCCAGAATTATGACTGGCCTGCTCCAACATCTACCCCATTTATGATCTGCCGGAGCATGTGAAGGGACCTGACTTGCAGACCCAAAGCTGCAGGATCTCCCCAACACAGGTGGCCCCAGGGTGTCCAGGAAGAGTCCTAGTGAGGGCCCAGCATTGAACAAGTAATGGAGAGCAGGGGCCTGAAACCAGACCAATGACTCTGCAATGAACACTTGCCAGTAGAGATGAATGGACAAAGGGGTATACAGTGTGACTTGTTGGGTTGCACTGCAGTTTCCATGATGAGATTTTTAATTCCTTCTCTTTTTTTATTTTACTCATTTTATTTTCTTCCTTTTTTTCTCTTGAATTTTGTTTTATTTGTGCAGGGGTGGAGGGTAGATGCAAAGGGATGGGGAATGAATGTGATCAAGATGCATGATGTGAAAAACACATAGAGCAAATAATAAAAAGACATAAACCTTATCTCAAGATTTTATAAGATGATTTTATGAACTTTCTGTACCTCAAGATTTGTAAAATTATTGGATATGGTTAAAAATCTGTAATATCTTTTACAAAAAAGGTTAACTCATAACATGAGTGGTTGATAATTAAAAATTGATGCATAGGTAATCTTAAAGGAACCACATGGCATGACACCACTCATCTTAGCATTTTCCCCCCATCAGGTTGGAGGCTGCTAGCCATCTCTGCTAGGGTTAGAGAGGGTGAATGTCATATGACTTCACTGCATCCTCTTGATGAAAGGTGACTGATGGTTTTTAAAAGTGATAAGCAGCACTGGTTACCAGAGCTGAAAGGTCATGAGGCATAACAAAACTGTATCAGAGCTTTATTAGGAGGAAGGGGGGGGGGCAAAAGAACCAGGCCTGGGGGGAAGTACATATAGACAGCAGAGAGGAGAGAGATAGAGATGGGGGCAGAGAGAACAGAACAGAGAGGCGGAGGGGTCTGTGTCCAGCTTTTTAAGGGCTCCTGTGAACATGAGCAGGCATGCTTACAGAGTTACACCATGCATGTGCTGATAATGTGACCGTGCCGTGTGCATATAATCACCTGTGCACACTGATGACATAAGACGCAAGACCCCTTGCCTAGCTCCTGAACTGTGCATGTGCAGTCACGCAACTGGAGCACAACAGAATCCCAACAGTGACCACATAGTATAAAACAACCACGATGGCAACAACAGGTCTCCAACAGGTTAGGATTAGGGTGGACTTTTGTATAATAATTCCTGTCCTGAAAACAAAGTCATGAAAAAACAAAGTTTATGAAAGATAGGATTTAAAAGCAGTACTTGTTTAATCATTAAAACTGTACCTCCACGCATTCATATACAAAAACACACCTCTTGCTGGTAGCTAAACTTTGTAATGTAAGTCACCCAGGTAGTGTTGGTTATAAAGTCACCAAGGGGACATGGAAAACAATAGGGACTTGGTACTGTGTGGCAGGGCTTAGAGCTCCCAATGAGAGCCCAGGTACAATGGGGACCCCAGCAGTATTGGAGATTCTGGTGCTGTGTGACAGCCACCAGAAACCCCAGCCACAATGAAACGGAGCTGGCTGGGGCCTAGAAGACAGGCCATATGTGCTGCCAAGAGTGGGCCAGAGAGGTGACCGGAGTCCCTCGGGGAGGCCCAGATACTAAGCATTGAGTGGTTCGCACGGTTGGAGTTTGGCTTTGCCTTCTTGTAGTTATGCTCTGTTTCTCCCTCTGGAAGTTTAAAGAGGAATTTGCTTTAAAATGGGTATTTTATTTTTGATATTACAGGAGCTCACAGTTTAGAGATTTTAAACCCTAAGAAATTTGGAGTTTGGGAAATTTTGGAGTTTACAGAAAATTTAAACTAAAAAAACCTGGATATTTTTTAAAGACCAGCTTTTAAAATATTCTAATTTATAAGAATATAAGATATTTTAAGTTTGTAAAGTGTTTTTAAATTATGATCTTTATTAATATGTAATCTTAATAAACAATAAAGTAACTAAGGAGTCACAGCTATGAGCACCAAATAGTAAACACCAGAAACTGGGATGTTCCTATCTTATGAAGCAGTCTGGCAAAGGGTTTTTCTTTACCTAAGGTCTATTCAGGCATAATAGAGACTGAGTTAAGAATAAATGCCTAGCCCCTTGTCTTTGTTACTTTGTTAAGTTTTAGCTATTTTGCTAAACTAAATCATAAAAGAAACTTTGATATTCTGTATCAGTGTACTATGTAAGGACTAGGAATATATAACTGTGGACTGTATTTATGACTAAAAGTTTTATTTTAATACTAAAAGAGTTTATAACCAGTCTCCCTGTGGACTATATTTATGATTAAAAGTTTTATTTTAATACTAAAAGAGTTTCAATTCAGAAATTATTGATTTTTAAAGCTCAAACTTAACAGAGATAAAGCCATAAAGTCCTTTATAAAAACTACTAATATATTGTAAACTGTTAAAGATAATTAAGACATGAAAGTTAATGCTCAGTCACCTCACATAGGATCAAATTCTTTAACATGTTCAAAACTATACTATAGTCATGCTAAGTACTAACATAATTAATTACAGAAATAAGCCTTATTTAGCCTCCTCTATGTGTTTTCAATGTTAATCCAAAGCAAGTAACTAAAAAAGCAAAGTTTGTTTCACTCAGACACACTTAGTAGATAATGGTCCTCAAGCTTGTCAGAGATCTGTTGAGTAGGCATTTAAAATGTTTAATGGAAAGAGCATACTATGACAGAGACCCCAGCAGCTAGCAGTGATCCCAAGATCTCCAAAGAAGTTGATGGGGTATGGTGACCCCACCTGGGCTGTGGTAACGCTAACCACTGGGAAAGATTGCCCCCAATGTCTTGCCTGCTGCCAGGGCCCAGCCTAAATTGTGGACAAACAGGACACTGCAGAGTTGATTTCCCCACTTTGGCTAGACAAAATGAAGTCCCCTGTGTTCCTCCTCCACAGGAAAGCCTCTCGGATCTTCTGAACCTGGCAGTCAAAGACTGATGCTGCCCTGGGACCTCCATCCCCAAGTAAGCCACAGAAGGCTGGGATAACCATCTAGGTAATGGACTAGTCTCTGTCCATTTAGCTGATACATAGGCCATTTGGCTTATACTTCCTGCTATAATGTGGTGACATTGGCAGCCAGGCTACCTCTATTTCTGAGGTGGAATCTTTCCCCTCCTTTTAAGACTCCTACCTTCCCCCCAACTACCAAGATAAAGGCCCTGAAAGTTCCAAATGATTGGAACTTATGATTTTCCTTTAAGTTCCTAAACTTTAACTTCTGTCCCTAGTCTATATTCATCTCATGAGACTTCCACTTGGTTGGCAGACACCATCCAGAAATCAACTGCAGACTACTAACTGTTCCAAATGCCTGTGATCTCTGGACTTGCTGAAAGCTGATGTGGACCAGTCCAGCTGATGTGATTGCCCCCTGTCACTTCGACTGGGTCAGCAAACCAGATGCATCTGATGAATGCCCCATCATTGCTTGAATCCCCTCCCAGTCTTTGACTAGCATTCTAGCCCTCCTGATCCCTGACAAGATGTTCTGGTTTCAGCAACAAGTAGTTAAAGAAGAGAGTATGTTTGTTGTCCCTTGTCCTCAACAAGCTGGAATATTAGGTCAAAAGGAAACACACTAGCATAGAGGACAAAATGGCCACCTGCAGTGCCTATTGGCATTTCAGGAAAGGTACCTATTAAACAAAATAGACACAGACCTATCATCAGGTAGATTCATTGGCTGAAGTAGTTCTACAATATGATATTGATGCTCTGTGTAGAACAAAAAGGTATTATATGGCTTTAAGAGAAAATTGTTTTTCCTATACAAAACTACTCAGAAATCATTAGAAATAATATGGCTGTACTCAAAGAAATATCACAATAAAAGAGACCTGAGATGAATAAATGACTCATGTCCATTCTCATTTTCAGGCTCTTCCTAGATAGTGATTCTGTGTCAGCCATAACAGTGCCTTTGACCTTTCTGTTTCTGTATCATCAATGCCTTAGTTAGATACATAAATTCCTGTCTCGGTGCCACTAAACTGATAGTTATTAGAGCTCAGTATAACCATATCCCCCATTACAGGGTGAAGGATTTGACTCAGGATACAACTCAAGGGGGGATGTGAGTATTGTTTCAAAACAGGAACAATATCCCTTGCAAATTGAAGTTAGCAGTTAAGATAGTTAAGAATAAGTTTCTATTTGCCTTGGGCAGGTTAAAGTTTGTTTGTAGTTAAAGAATAAATTCCTGTTTGCCCTGTGTAAATCTTTGCAATAGTTAAAGAATAAGTTCCTGTTTGCCCTGTGTTAAGTCCTTGCAAGTTAAGGTTTCTATTTGTAATTGAGAATAAGTTTCTGTTTCTTAGACTGATTTAAACTGCAAAACATGTTTTTCAACCTACACTAAACTTGGACCCCATTTGCATGATGTATGTCCCTGCCCTGTTCCTTCCATTTCATTGTGTTTTTCTAATAATGTGTAACTGCCAACTCTTTCCCCACTGTGAACACCTCATCTCTCCCATAAAAAGAACCTGAAGAAGCTAGCAGAGGCCACTCTCTAAAATTCTGACTTAGGGAGAGGCAGCTGAACTGTGTAGTCCTGAGTGCACCCCAAAATAAGGCTTGCTTCAAAGTCATGATTGTACAAATCATGGACTTTGTTTTTCTCCTTGCTATTCTCAAGTTTAACAACACACATGTACACATATGTGCTCACACGCACGCGCGCGCGCACACACACACACACACACACACACACACACACACACACACACAAATAAAACTCCTGTGTTTATAAAAGTGTTGTCAGGATTTGGGCTTGTCCAGTTTGCTGATCTCTGTTTTAGAATGTCTGGTTTAGGGAAGAACAAGCATGGATTTATAGTCTTGTTTTCCCATCATATTTTCATCATTTCCTTTCCCATTGTCCCGCTGTCTCCAAGAAACACACCTAACTAGCAAAGATGCATAGACTAAGTCAAAAGACGGAAGTCAATCTGTTCAGTGGGTAGAAACACCAAACAAGCTGGTGTAGATGTTCTGATAGCTGATAAAATAGGCTTCAAGCCAAACAAGGCAGAAGAGACAAAGAAGTCCACTCCATATTAATGGAGGAAACAATTCATTGTTGTTGATTGATTTGATTTTGCTCTTTTGGCTCTTTGCTCTTTTGAGGGGCCTGTCACCCAGCTACCAAATAAATACACACAGAGACTTTTTCTTTCTTATGAATGCCTGGCCTTAGTTTGGTTTGTTTCTTGCCAGCTATTCTTAAATTAGACTGTCTACCTTTTGTCTCTGGACTTTTACCTTTCTCTTACTTCTGTATATCTTACTTTCATGCTTTCTCCATGGCTGGCTGGGTAGCTGGGTGGCTGGACCCTAGAATCCTCCTCTCCTTGTTCTCTTGCTTGCTGTGGGATTTTCTGTATGTTAAATGTGTTGCTCTGATTGGTTAATAAATAAAACACTGATTGGCCAGTAGCCAGGCAGGAAGTATAGGTGGGACGAGGAGAGAGGAGAATTCTGGGAACTGGAAGGCTGAGGCAAAGAGACACTGCCAGCCATGGCCATGAAAAGCAGGACGTAAGGTACTGGTATGCCATGAGCCACGTGGCAACTTATAGACTAATAGAAATGGGTTAATTTAAGATAGGAAAACCAGATAGCAAGAAGCCAGAGCCATTAGGCCAGTTTAAGTAATATAAGTCTCTGTGTGTTTGATTGGGTCCAAGCGGCTGCAGGACTGGCGGGTGAGAGAGATTTGTCTTGACCATGGGCCAGGCAGGACTGGAGAACTCTCCAGCTACACTTGCTCTTTCTTCTTTTTCCTCCTAGATTTTTCCTACTATTTATTCTCTCTGCCTGCCAGCTCCACCCATCCTTTCTCCTGCCTTGCTATTGGGTGTTCAGCTCTTTATTAGAACAATCAGGTATTTTACACAGGCATAGTAACACAGCTTCACAGAGTTAAACAAATGCAACAAAAAAGAAAGCAATACATCTTTGCATCATTAAGCAAATGTTTTATAGCATAAACAAGTGTAACACATTTTAAATTAATATTCTGCAACAATTCACCAAGAAGATAGGACATTTGTAAATATATGTGCACTGAAGGTGCACATTCAACCTTCAAAACTATGAGAAATTTCTATTGTCACCCAATCAGCTGTTGAGTTTGCAGGAAGGATGAGTTAGGAAGATGGCTGGATGAGGGTGGCTCTAAATGATAGCCTTGGAACCTAGATTATATTTTATACCTATAGGTTCCAACAAGAGAATCTTAGCAGAACCATGGAAGGATGTGGATATTTATATCTTTCTGTTCAGTAATGCAGAGGAAGCAGCGGCAAGGAGAGCTCCTGGTGGCTAAGGGAGGAGCAGGCATTAATTCGTGTGTGTTGGAACAGGCTGCTTTGATTACTTTCCTGCTTGAAATGCTTCCTTTGTTTCCCATTGCCCAGAAAATCCTAGTTCAAAATGCAATGGGTTCTCACAGGCCTGTGTGTCTTCTGTGCTCTAAAGACCTATGTGTTCTGGCCCCTACCAACCTCTTCCTCCTGATGTCAATGTGCTCTGGATACATGACCACCCGTCTTTCAACTACTCAAGCTGTCTGGGCTGGATAACATCTTGGTCTGCATGCTTGCTATCTCCCATTCCTGGCATGCTCTCTTTCCATCTCTAGGTATGGATAGACATAATTTTCATTCAGATCATAGCATAACAGATTTTTCTGGGGAGTTGTCCCAGAACCTTTGATTGGGTGGTCTTCCTACTTCTCAATTTCAGGGCACTCTTCAGTTCTTCTGTGACACTTATCAGGTATCTATAGCTGTCATTGTTTGGTCACAGTCTATGGCCATGGAAAGATGGGAATATTGCAGGCTCTCACACCTCTCTACCTGGACACTACTTGGCTGTCATACAGACTTGCTGACTAATAGATATGGTGGTCAGTCATTAGAGTCTCATTGGATCTTGATGTTTTTTCATTTATTATGAGTACACATGTGTATGTATGTAGATGCACATGTCTCACAGCATACACATGGAAGTCAGAGAACAACTTGAGGGAGTCAGTTCTCTTCTTCCATCAAGTGGGTTCCAGGGATCAAATTCAGATGGTTAGGCTTGGTGGCAAGTGCTGTTTTCTGCTGAGCTATCTTACAGGGCCAGAGCTTGTTTTTAGTTCAGTCAGCTACTCTTGTGTTTCTTTACTGGTGAGTTGAGTCCATTTACATTTAAAATTACTGTTGTGAAATGTTTATTAATTCCTTTAATTTTACTGTTTGGTTAGGTTATTGATTGTTTCTTTTTTTCTCCTAGTACTAGGAGTTTTCTGCTTTACTCTGTTGAACACGATGGATTCCTTACTAGTTCTCATTTGTTCATATAGTCCACACATGAAATGTCTTCATTCCTTTTCTCTATGGTGAAACTGTCATTCTCTGTCCCCTGTGTATAGTGTTCCTCTAAGTATCTTTGGCAGTTCTAGCTTGGTGAACATGAATGCCTTAGTTGGTGTTTATCTTGAAATGTCCTGACTTCTCCATAAATATTAAAAGACAGCTTTGCAGGATGTGAAAATCTCCATCAGCAGCTGTGTATACTCAGTCCTTATCCCATGCTCTTCTGGCTTTTAGGGTTGCTAATGAGGAATCTGATGTTATTCTGTGGTTGTTTGCCTTAGTAGATGAATTCATGTTCATCATTTACAGTTTTTCATATTGTTTCTTTGCTTTGTATTTTTGATATCTATCTTGTGTGGTGGGTTGAATGAGATGCCCCTTGTAATGTGTGTTTTTTTGTGTCAACTTGACACAAGCTAGACTCATCAGAGAAAGGAACTTCAGCTGAGGAAATGCCTCCTGAGGTCCAACTGTAAGGCATTTTATCATTTAGTGATCAATGGGGAAGGGCCGAGCTCATGGTGGGTGGTACCATCCCTGGGATAGTGGTCCCGGATTCTATAAAAAGGTGGGCTGAGTGGGCCAGGGGAGGCAAGCCAGTAAGCAGCTCCTCTCCATGGCCTCTGCATCAGCTCTTGCCTCTTATCCTGCCCTGTTTGAGTTCCTGTCCTGATTTCCTTCAGTGATGAACAGCCATGTTGAAGTATAAGCTGAATCAACCCTTTCCTCCACAACTTGCCTTTTGGTCATGGTGTTTCATCACAGCAATAGAAACCCTGACTAAGACACTCCCATTGTCTTGGCATTTGTATGTTTGGAACCCAGTTGTTGGCACTGTTTGGGTAGATTAAGGAGATTTGTCTTTGCTGGAGGAAATATGTCACTTGGAACAGGCCTTGAGGTTTTAGAGCCATGCACCATTCTCAGTCCACCCTCTGCTTTGTGCTTGTGGTTCCTGATGTGAGGTCCCCGCTGCTGTTTCACCCACCACCCTATCCACCATGACAGACTCCTACCACTTGGAAAACTTCAGCCCAAATAAACTCCTTCTTCTATAAATTGCCTTGTTCATAGTGTTGTGTTGGAATAGAAAAGTAACTAATACATCTTAACTACACTATGTCATAAGACATTCTTACCTGTCAATTTCTGCAAGTGACTTCTGTTTCTTGGATGTCCAGAATTGGGGAAATTTCTGCTATAGTTTCATCAAATAAATTCTCCATATTTTCTATATATTTAGTGTTTAAGTCATAGATGTAGTAGAATATTTTAACGTGTGTTACTTTTGTTCATGTTGCATTTGTTTAACTCTGTAAAGCTGTGTTACTGTGCCTGTGTAAAACACCTGATGGTCTAATAAAGAACCAGCCAATAGCAAGGCAGGAGAAATGATAAGTGGGGCTGGCAGGCAGAGAGTATAGAGAGAAGGAGAAATCTGGGAAGAGGAATCTAAGGTCTAGCAGCCAGAGGAGGAGGACAAATCCAGGGGCCAGCCACCCAACTACACAACAAGTCACAGAGTAAGAGTAAAGTTTACAGAAGTTAGAAAAAAGCAAAAAACCCAGAGAAAAAAGATAAATGGTATAAGTTAAGTTAAGGAAAGCTGGCAAGAAACTAAGCCAAGTGAAGGCCAGGCGTTCATAAGTAAGAATAAACCTCTGTGAGTAATTTATTTGGGAGCTGGGTAGCAGGTCCCCACAAAACAGTAAAATACCAACAATAATACATAGATTCTTTTCTTTTCTTTGTGTGGGTGTGGGTGGTATTCAGGGAGTGTGTGTCTGTGTGTGTGTGTGTGTGTGTGTGTGTGTACATTTGGAGGCCAAAAGACAACATCAAGGTCAGATATCTTCTGTCACTCTCCACATCATCATTATCATCATCATCATCATCATCATCATCATCAGTAATAGTAGTAATAGTAGTAGTAGTAGTAGTAGTAGTAGCAGCAGTAGCATTTGGAACTGAATTTAGGGCCTCATTCACAAATGTGAGGCAAGCACTCTACCATTAAGCTATATCCCAAGGCATTCACCTTATTTTTTGAGGCAGGGTTTCTCACTAAACATGTAGTTTACCACTTGTAGTCACTATACTGGCTGGTCAGTGAGCACCAGGATCCTCCTGTCTCCATCCTCAGCATGGTCAGATCAAGTTTTTATGTGGGTGCTGGGAACCCATTGTCAGGTCCTCATACTTACACAGCAAGCACTTTACCTGAGCCACCATTTCCTAGCCCCTATGTCATGGATTCTTATGTTTCACCTCTTGATCATATCCCAGAGTTCTTGGATGCTGTGGTCATGTGCATTTATTTTTTTCCTTTATTGATGTTTTAATGTGATAGTTCCCCAACTTGTCCTCTGTCCCTGACATTTCTTTCTTCTGCTAGGATCTTTGCTTTGATGTTTCAAGGAAGTGAATGGTCCTTCTCAATTCCTTCTTGGTTTTGAAGTAAAGACATTCTTTGACTTTCTGTGAGTATGATTTTTACAATAGGTTATTTATGAATAGATTCTGTATTAGTTTTCCTAAGACCGACAAAACAAATTTCTGCTTTTATAGTTGTGTGGGCCAGAAGTCCTAAATCTAGCAATTAGTAAGGTTGTTTCACTCTGCCAACTCTCAGGGAGAATTTGTTTTATGTATCTTCCCTAATTCTAGTAACTCTGCCCATTTGAAGTATCCCATGACCTATTAGGGCACCATCCCAGTTTATGCCTCCATCTTCACATACCCTACTCTTTGTCTGTCTGTGGTTTCTCTTCTCCACTTGATATAAAAAGGCTGTTTGACCCCTCCTGGATTTTCACTTACATTTTGATTGGCAGGGTGGTGCTTTTAATCTTTCTCCTTTTTAAGTGTCTCCTACAGCACATCTGGCAACAACATGTGGTAACAGTTGTTAATGGCTCTTCGACATCCAACTCATAGCCTTATATAGTAGGTTATGCATGACTGGCTTTCTGATATTCAAAAGGCTACTGTCTGACCCTCCTCACCCAGGGTGACTACCCAGGGATGGACACTCTTTGAGGGCTGATAGTCAATGATGGGTAAGAGCTTATTTCATAAGCCAACCTAAGACAGGCACAATCCAGTTGCTGAGCACCCCTATGGCAGGGTCAACAAGGCTGGAGCAAAGAACTCAAACTCCCACAGAGCTCCCATGTCATAAAATAAAAGGGTGGACATATAGCAGGACAGGCTCATAGAGTCAAAGAAATTGGCTCAAACCAGTTGCCAAGGCATGGGCATAATGTACTTCCTTATGAGCCAACCTAGAGTCTGCCTGAGGACCTACCAACAGTTGCTGTCAGAGTTCTTGATCATGTGGAATCTGCCTGAGGGCCTAGCAACAGGCACTGTCAGAGTTCCTGATCATGCCCAGCCAGTGAGAGATGACCACTCAGTGCCACCAAATTGGGACATAGCTTAGGTGCTGGGAGGAGGGTATATAAAGCTTTCCCCATTACTGAACAAATGAATTTGATATTTGCCTTCAACTGACTCCCAGTGTCTGTGTCATTGATGCCATGCCTACTCACCTCCTCCCCTGAGGGAGCCATTAGGATCCATCAACATCCACTGATATTCTTTTTTGAGACAGATGCTTATGTATCCCGGGTCACCCTCAAAACTTGCTGTATAGCAGAGGATAACTTTGGACTCATGGTCCTCCTTTCTCTATCTCTCAACTGCTGATATCACAGGGAACACCAAGCCTGACCTTCCGTTGGATTTAGTATATTTTCCAACTCCAAGATAATCTCATCCCATGATCCTTAATATAATTGTATTTGCAAAGGTCCTTTTTTCCAAATAAGAGCACATCCTACATCATGGGAGATACAACTTGAACATAACTAAGTGGTGTTGTAGACATGGGCCTACCTCTCAAACTTTCTCCTTTTTTGAGACAGGGTTTTACTATGTACTCCTGGGTGGCTTTGAACTTGCTATCCTTTCTGCCTCTACCTTCCAAGTGCTGTACCCCCACTTCACAGAATTTGTCAAATTGGTCTAAATTCCAAAAGCCTTAGTGTAAACACATTAATATCCTTATATTTTAAAGTCTGTAAGATCATAAGCAATATCTTCCTTTCAGGTCCAGTGTTAGTGATCTGTGTCATCTCCTCCTTCTCCAACTAACTCTGGCTAAACGTCTTTTTTTTTCTTCTTTTCTTTTCTTTCCTTTTTTTTTTTTTTTTTGCTATATCAAAAAGCCTGACCCTTTACCTCCCTGTCTTTTTTTTATTCACACATTCATTTTGCATTATTAATTTGTATTCCTTATTATTCTTTACTTTGCTATTTTAAGGTTTAATTTGCCTTTTAAAAATTTCTTCGAGTAACTAGGGGGTTATCAGTGTTACTCTTGAGTGGCTGGGTAGGTTATCAGTTGTAGTGGCATTCCTGCTGAGCTCCTGGCTTGGCTCCAGAGAGCAGCACCTAGCCCTAATCCTTCCTTTGTTATGCCACACCTTTTGTTTCTCTTACCTCTTGTTTCTCTTATTGTCCTATGTGAATCTTGTCTGAGAGTCAAGGATCAGAGAGTCCCCCAAGGATCAAAGGCCTATGCAAAACTTGGTCCAGGAAACCCAGAAAAAACTGAGGTACCTGAGAAATCAAGTAATTTGCACCTGGCGTTTGGTCTCTGGGAGCTCCTTTTGGGTTGCTTTGAAGGTATGGAAATTAACTATCTAAACTGTAAAAAAGGAGTAAATAAATATGCCCTAGGCAAAGGGAAGAGTGCTTCAGTCCTTCGAAGCTGGACCCCTTGCAGCCATGATAGGCTAGATTCTTTCTTAAGATGCCTCTGTGTCTTCATTCCATAGATCCACGTGAACCCACACACTTGTGTAGCGACCTCATAGCTACAATCAGTGTTACATCTTGAGTGGCTGTATAGGTTATCAGTGTTACTTTTGAGTGGCTGGGTAGGCTATCAATGTTACTCTTGAGTGTCTGGGTAGGCTATCAGTGTTACTCTTGAGTGTCTGGGTAGGTTATCAGTGTTACTTTTGAGTGGCTGGGTAGGCTATCAATGTTACTCTTGAGTGTCTGGGTAGGTTATCAGTGTTACATCGTGAGTGGCTGTGTAAGTTATCAGTTTTACATCCTTTCTTTTTAAATATGCATATTCAAGATTATAAATTTCTTTCTAAGCACCTCATATGACTTGTCAATTTGTTTTCTTATAATTCAAAAATTTTTCACTTTTTGCATATACTTGGTCCAGAATTAGTCTCAAATTAGGTGGGGACTAGAGCAGCAAGTGTGAGAGAATTTACATAAAACACACACACAAAACCCT